>JAVJAQ010003661.1:261747-347717 GCA_032362365.1 Zygogramma bicolorata
CTGCACCGCGTGATGTGGACAAATCGAGCATTTTTGAGGGACTGCAATTTTTAACAAAGCTTCATGCATGGAAATTAGAATAATACGGACATATGTAATGTGCGTCGTGAGGTTTTGACTTTACTGACGTTTGTGTGACATTTCTCTATGAGTGTTATCAATTTAACAAATATTTCAAGTGAAATATTGGATTAAAGCCATAAGATGTGACATGCTTGGAAGATGATGCTGTCATTTGGGTTTCCTCGGAGTGTTTGGTTGATAAAAGAAGCAAGCCTCATGAAGAATCAACCATTTTCCACAATGAACCAATGGCTGATGATATTGCATTTTAGTGCATGCTCCAGACACTAAATAAGTGCCGGAGATTTCTTTTGACGGCGTCAAGCAACCGACAGTTATTATGAGGTTTACTGCTATGCAACAATATTGCTTCTGAGTTAAATGGAAAGGTCCTCGCATCCTGAGAAAATTGAGGAAGCGTCTGGAATAACTCACTGAAGAACATGCTGCCCAATTGTTCCAATACGGTGGAAGAGAAAGTTATTGTGAATTACTTGAGAATTTCAAATCCTAGCAAAGTTGTTTCCTGAAAGTATTGATTGTGCTTATCATTTGGAGCAAATATTTGTCTAGTTGAAAAAACAAACTTGTATAACAAGTTTTTTTATCAATGATAATCCTTTTTTTTTTCAAAGCAATTGATTATGTGAATACGTAGCTCGTGCATGATTGGCGAATAAGGCCAATGTCAATTTGTTCACCAATTGCAAATTGAGTTTCTTTGAGTTTCTTTATTTCTATCTTTCTTTATTGATTAATGAGAGTATTTTGTGCTCAAGTGTTTTGACCTTTGTTGAAACGTGGCAACGACCAACAAAAATCTTGCTCTATTCCGATTTTCCTTACCTAACTTCTTCTAACGCAATAAAAACAATTTCTTCATATATTTAGAACAATTTGAAGGTGGTTACATTACATTTAAGCATAATACAACCGTAATTATTCGAAGAATAGTTTTTTCAAGGTTTCTGTTGAGTATTGGTGGTTTTTCATAGAATCACCATGAGGCACAATGCATAAATGCAATAAACTATTTTGGAGTTTCATTACTTTTACTTTGCATATTACATAAATCTGCACCCACACCCTATATCGAAGGTAACATTGTCATAAATTGTCAAGTGAACGAAAATATCGACATTATAGTGAAGATTGTGTCTCAAAAACACTCCAAATCCTTTTTACACAGGCATTGGCTAACTATCCGATTTCTCTTGTGAATGACACAAGATAGACAGATAATCTTCATTTCCACAAAAATAATTCAAAATTGTATAGGAATTGTCAATTTAAAAGTACAAAGCGTATGAATAACCTAACTTAAACTACTATCAGTCATTGAAATATTCTGACAGTGTGTACTAACATTTGTCCAATAGAAATGCTTTCAATTCTTTTTTAAACTCGTGAAACTGTTCCAAAGCCTTCAGATACTCCGGAAGACAATTAAAAATTTTCAAGCCTATGCATTCTGGTGCAGTGTAGGTAAATTTAATCTTTGCAAATGGTATATGGAATTGATTTTTAATTCTTGTATCGTGTTGATGAACATTATTGTTCAGCATAAAATTCGATTTATTTTTAAAAACATATATACACAGAGTTCGAATATGTATACGGATACTAAAGTTGAAATTTTGTACATACCAAAATAATTTCTACAAGATTGTCTTGCCGGAATACCCGCCATGCTCCTAGGTATTCACTTTTGTGCAATGAATACACCTTAACCCACCCCAGAAAAAAATACCATACCTAATTCTAGAATCTACCTGTGCATAGTAGATGTTGAGTAACTGACCTCTATTCAAAACCGTTTTTAAATTCATGAAAAGAAACCTCAAAGAATTGAGTTTAGATATTAAGTGCTGGCAATGACTTTTCCAATTCATGCATTCATCAAGATATATCCCCAAGAACCTTACGTTGTCTTTTTTACTTTTCAACGAAATTTTATCCATATCTAATTGAAGTGTTTCTATCTATTTTATTCTGACGATTATGAATATGAATTTCCTCCGTTTTATCCGTATTGAAAAATAGATCATGTTTATTAAAAAATTCTGGAACTCGTTTGATAGTATTCAAGCATTTTTCCCTCAATTCTCCTATACTTGGTGCTGACACAGTCAATGAAAAATCGTCCGCATAAGCAGTGTAATGACTTCCGGTAATAGTAGATCCAATGTTATTCACATAAAGAGCAAACAAAATAGGGCCCAACACGGAACCCTGTGGGACACCCATTCCCAATTTCAAGCATTCTGAATTGATCTTGTAAGTTTTATCATTCTTGACCATCTGAAGTGACACAAATTGTTCTCGGTTTTGGAGAAAAGTTTATCCACCCGAGGAAAACACCTCACACCACAATATTCCAGTTTTGATTTCAATATTTGATTGACACAGTCAAATGCACGGCTCAAATCGCACAGCAATACTGCAGGACATTCACCTGCTTCAATGTATTTGATTACTTGGTTTATTAACTGGTATTAGGATTGATCTATTAGTCTTCTATGAAACGGGCCTTGTTTTTTAAAGCCTTCTCCAATATGCGATTTGGAATTAGGCTCAAACATACAATTGGATGGTTGAAATGTGTGTTTTTCATCTGCAATATTTTTATAGGTGAATCCGGAAGCTCTCTTGTCAACTGTGCAGTATGTGAACAGCTTCTTCCACCATCAGTTGTTCGGCGAAGAAGAGTACTGGTGGACCCAGTTCTGCGCAGCTGTGGAGTATATCAAAACAATGGACTATTCTGATTGACATTGATTGTTAAATAATTTCTATACCATTTTAATTGTACCTATTAGCGAAAAATATTATTTATGATTTATATTAATCTGTTAGGTCATAGAGCATTTATATTTTTAATAAAAATGATTATATTTTAGAAAATTATTTCTTTAACAAATGAAATGAAATAAACTAGTTCGGGTGTACAAACATTACCGAATAAATGTAGAATAGACTACAAGCACATTCTCAGTATTTTTCCTAAAGTGGAATCTCATCGTAACTGACTTGGACATATTCAAAATAAGTTTATTTCTTTGACACCATGCACTGAACTGGTCGACAATACTCTCTGATTTGCAGATGAGCTGCTAAACATTTTGTCCCGATAGAGTTATAGTGGTGTCATCAGCAAACATAGTAATATGCCCGTCTACTATGAATTGCCGTAAGTCATTTACATATAGGAGGAAGAGTAGAGGGCCTAGGACCGAGCCTTGAGGCACACCGAGTTAAATATTTTTAGACGATGACTGTGACCCATTCCAAAGTACCGTCATGTTTCTTTCACTCATATATGATAGTAACCAGTTTATTATATTTTTCGGGAAACCCAAGCTATATAATTTGGGAATTAAGAACTCTGAGCACAGTATCGAAAGCCTTCGACAAGTCTAAAAATAGAGAAAGGACATATTTTTTACAATCAATGTCTCGATATATAAAGCTCATCAGATGGTAAGAAGCTGTTTCAACAGATTTCTTTTTCTAAAGCCATGCTGAGATTTGCATAAAACATTATTATTTTCCAAATGGTCCATAATTCTTACCGAAACCACTTTTTCAAAGAGTTTTGATATGGAGCAGAGTAAGGAAATTTGCCTATAATTGTCATTTTCCGTCACACTTCCTTTTTTATGTACTGGAATGATTAATGCTTTTTTTGGAACAGTGGGAAAGATACCGTGTATTAGAGACTGATTCATAAGATAAGTGAGTGGTTCAATAATTGCAGGAATGATTTTCTTTAGAGTAATTATAGACAGTTATTAATTACTTTAGGTTATTAGTTATTAATTACTTTACATACTTTAGTATCTGAAAATCGCAGAAGTGAATATGCTCACGGAGGTAGTCATATATTCATTCAGGATACTTGTGAAAAAAATAACTTTTTTTTTTAACTTTGATAAGTACGACGATCTACTGGAGGAGAAAGAATTTGAATTTTCAATCACCTTCAACAGAGATCTCAACATGTTCGTTATTTGTATATATATAGATCGCCCACTACAAACACTGACCATTTTCTACTCAAATTGGAAATACTCGTCTTCCACTAAATTCATTAATTTTATTAGCGGGTGATTCCAATATTAATTACCTTGATAATTCCTTACAATGTACAAAATCCTTAAATGATTTACTCTATTCTTTGAATTTAAAAATGTATGTAAATACCCCTACGCGTATTACCAATCACTCGGCAAACAATTGATTATATATGTAGTAATATAGATGAACAGTATCTTTCCTGTTTGGTAGTTCATGCAGGTTTGTCAGATCATGAAGCTGTTTACTGTAAACTCCATGTGAATTTTAACTTGGAGTTTGATAAATTTAGATACGGAAGACTTTTTAGCAGAAAAAATTATAGTAGGTTCTACTCGGCATGCTTGAATACAAATTGGCAGCACTTATTAAATTCGAATGATCCATTCCGATATCTTTATAATAAAGTTTGCGACATATTTGGTGCCACCTTCCCTGTACAAAAAATTGAAATCAAACAAAAAAAAAAACAGTGGCTAACCCAGGGTATCAGAATATCTTCTAGAAATATGCGCGCTTTACATTACATCAGAAAATTCACAGATGCACATTGTTTCCATAATTACTTTAACACTTACCGCCGAATATATAGAAGAGTAATCAAATTAGCTTGAGAAAATTTTTATAAGGAAAAAATAGAAAAGGCCCAAAATAAGTCTAGAGAGAGCTGGAAAGTGATGAACGATCTTAGGGGAAAACATATTAGAAAAATGGATACTTCATTATCACCAGATATTATAAATGACTTCTATTGTACCGTTGCTGAAACTTTAACTGAAAATCTACCGCTACAACAGGATCCAGTGGACCACTTACAAAGGTACTGTAGTGAATTCATTTGTACTCTACGAAACTGACATATATGAACTAAAAAATGTTATATCTTTCAAAAATAAAATAACTTCAGGCATCAAATATTCTAGTACATCTGATAAATGATTCCTTTAGCAATGGCATATTTCCAGATTTTTTGAAGGTATCTATAGTGATACCACTGCATAAAGGTGGTGACTTCGACAATCCATCAAACTACAGGCTCATCTCTCTTATTCCCATATTAGCCAAAATTATTGAAAAGTTGGTAAAAATAAGTCTAAATGATTTTTCAATTAAAAATAAAATTATTGACAGAAACCAGTTCGGTTTCCAACATGGGAAAGATACAAGCGCTGCAATTTTTACATTCTTGCATGAATTGTATCGAGAAATAAATGAAGGTGAAGTTGCCGCTGCAGTGTTCTGTGATCTATCGAAGGCTTTCAACTGCGTGAACCACGGAGTACTGTTGCGGAAGCTTTATCACTATGGATTCAGGGGTGTTTCACAGAAATGGGTAGAATCATATTTATCGAATCGGAGTCAAATAGTAAAAACAACAACATACTCCAATGAGAAACCTGTGAGAAATGGTGTACCCCAGGGATCTAGACTTGGACCCACTCATCTTTTTTGCTTTATATAAATGACTTGGGCACAACTAACTTATCAGGAAAAAGAACATTATTCGCGGATGATACAAGCATACTTTGGCATGATAAAGATGCAAAAAAACTTCTTGACATCATCAAGGATGATATGTCGGAGATAAAGAGATGGTGCGATTCAAATCAGTTAGCTATGAATTTGGCAAAAACCAATATTATGTCATTTAAGGGTGAAATAGACGAGCTGGTTATGGGCGAGGGGGCCATAAAAAACATAAACAACATAAAATTTCTAGGCGTCCAAAAAGATTGCAGACTAAAATTTGATGAACATGTTTCAATTTTACGCAAAAAGCTTTCATCTGCGGATGTTATGCTGTTAGAGTTACATCAAATGAACTTGGTCCTTCTGCTGCCAAAGTTGTCTACCACTCTTTAGTGGAATCCCATCTGAGATACGGAATCCTTTTCTGGGGTGTGCGTAGTAATTATCTAATGAACTCTGTATTTGTATTGCAAAAACGTGCATTGAAATATATGTGCCAAGCGAAAATATGTGACCCTTGTAGACCTATTTTTATAAAACACAAAATATCAACAGTTTTTGCAATTTTTATAATGGAAACAGTGTGCTTAATTAATAAACACATCAACAAATTTAACACTGAGTCTACCCACCTTCTCGCCAGACTGGCAACATTAAGCTACCAATTCCATCGTCAGCTCTAGTTAAGGACTCGTTATTTTATGGAGGCGGCAAAATATAAAATAATAACCTACCTAGATGCATCAGAAAAACTAAATAATAATAATAATAATAATGGTCATTATTGGCTGAAATAGAAAATAACATCCAAAAGGCGAAGTTCAAAACTGAAGTGTAGAAGCACTACAGGTTTGTTCTACCACTTAACCTAATAATGCTATAAAAAGTTCAGACTAGAAGTCAAAGTGCTCTTGCTGGATAGACCCTACTATAGTTTACAAGTATTTTATGATGATGTATTTTAACCTATGATTTGTTTGAATATGTTGTATTGCGTCCCGACCTTTTATGGTATTTTAATAGGGCTTTTATCAAGCTTTTATAGTCACGTCTGTCTGTCGATATTTGAAGATGATGATGTTCGGTGTGCGCATTATTTTTCATGACTAATGTGTGTGAACGTTATGTATCTTTGATTTTTTTATATTTTCACTAATTTTAACATAGGCTACGCTTTGTCGATAATAATTTTTGTTCTTCAGACAATAAAGTATATTCTCTCTCTCTCTCTCATAACGAATGAAAATAAAATAATTTTTGTGAACTCTATAATGTTCACGCGTTGGCAGAGGAAGAAAAGATACAAATGGTTGAAGGTTGTTTGATGGTCACTTATTGATTCGAGATACAATAATCTATTCGTTGCATTTGGAAATAGGCCAATTCTGCCACAGACCACCAATAGACAAATTATCAGGAAGTTTGGAAAATGTTGAGGTGTTCGAACCATAGAAATCATATTATATATATGTACTCTATGGTTCGAACTACCAGAAGTGTTGAGGTGTCAAATTGAACGAAAGTTGTTTATTTTGGGGAGCAACAATAATCTCTTTTCAGATCGTAAATATCAATGGTTGAATATTTGCCAAATCTAAAATAGTCAAATTTAGTTCAGTAAGGGAAACTTTCAATACTGAGCTTCAAAAAGTGACCGAACCTATTTTGAAAATGTGATTCAGATAGATTATATAAAAGAAAAACGAGATTCCATAGTATTATTGGATTGGGAAAGTGATCTTACAGAGTCTGAAACTGATGTCAAGTACAATCCTCCAAAATATGCTGGAAATACGGTAACAATAAATATCCAAAAAGATTCAATGAAAAATTTTCGTGTTTTTACCAGAGATAGAGAAGAATGCCGTTCATCTTCGGCTGAAAAAGGTTTTCGGCACCAAGATGTAGAAACTTGGAAGATGAAAGTTTTCTGTTGAAAAACATCATGAAAGATATGGAAACCATCATATCATCAAGGAAAAAGTAACAATCTTCTGATGGGACAAACACTGATTTACTGAAAGACAAAATGAGCAAAGTAACCCGTCAGAAGTTGAAAAAATGGAGGACATTGTGAATAGTATTCATAAAATTAATTAGAAAGTAAATTTGTTTCCATCAGCAGAACAAACTTCAAATAAAATAGTCAAGCCAACATATATTCGATCATAGTAACTAATAAAATGGCCAACTGCTTAAACACCACTTTACATACTTCAACCTGTGATGGGAACTAGAATGGACTTGGACAAACATGAATTTATCTAAATTGAATCCAAAAATAAAAAAAGCTGGGATTAAATTCCGTTTATCGGGCTCCACCTTGAAAACAATTTTTTAGTGGAACTGACGTATTTTGGCCTCCCGAACAAAAAATACTAAGTGATCATAAAATGTACATTTCATGTAGAAATACGAATTTTAAAGTCAAAATATCAATTAACACGATAAAAAAATTAAAATATTTCAGTATAATAGACTCAAACAGAAATTTCATCCCAATCCTAACGATGCTTAGGAAAAATTATCTGAAACTTTCAATTTATGTTCTATGAAAACATATTCACGCAAAAAATCAAAACCATGGTTTGATAGTCACAGTTGGCAAATTTAATGAAAAAAACGCAACAATCACTTCGATATAAAAAAGAAATTTTCTGATTCAGAATTTCATTCATTAAAATTTAATTTTTTCAACAGATTAGTTGAGGAAAATGACACGTAAAAAAATATAAATAGCAACTCAACTCCCAAACTAAGAGGGAAAGGTACCAAATCATCACTCGATAATTCAACTGGCAATAATGAAAAAAATCAAGTGTCAATGTGAAAAACAGAAAAAATGGATGATCGACTTGTAATTTGTGAGGCACCCCAAAATCAATCAACATTATCGATCAGTAGAATTTGATAAATGCATCTGGTTTTGACGATATTAACGTAAGAATTGTGAAAGTAGGTAAAACTGAAGTATCACATATTTCACAATTTTTAATTAGATCTTTCAAAACTGCAATCATACCAAGGAATTATAAGAAGTGGTAAGAAAAATGATTTGAACAATTACTGACTAATCTCAGTACTTCCAGGTTTGCGTGAATCTAGAGATACAGAGAACAGCAGTCTTGCATGTCATTTCTAAAATTCAAGCGGAAATTCATTAGAATGAAAAATGCTATATTTTGTCTGGATTCGTGCAAGTTCTTTGATACAATTGATCACAGCATACTGATTGAAGACATAATACAGAAAGTTTATATAGATGATCAAAATGTTTGTTTCAAAATATTTCCTGTGGTGTACCTCAAGGATCAATTCTTGGTCCGCTTCTATTCCTCATTCATATAAACTCACTACCAAATTTGATGTTAAATAGAAGTCAAATTATTTGCTGGTCACACCACTATCATGTATTTTTCGGAAAGTTATGAAAAAAACAAAAACAAAATAGATTCATGCAATCTGTTTTGGATGGATTTATTATTTGACTTCAACATAATTTAACACTAATTTTAATAAGTCCTCATATACTAAAATATCTAAGGCCGGGGACACATGGTCCGGGTGACTGCCCGGACGGGCGATTGGCCGGACGGACGATATTTTGATGAACAGAACACACTACATCCGAGCAAACACCCGTCCGGGAGATTTTATTCCACTTCTCGTCATTTTCGGCTTAATCATGGACGAAGATAGAAGTAAATTATTAGCAGTGATTTGTTTACTGCGTCACAGACGTAAAAAGAACCGTAATAGAAGTGTATGGATACTTCCTGTTGTGCATAAGAGAAACATACTAGAACACTTCAATACTCTATTTTTCGAATTAAGAGAAGATGAAGAAAAATTCTTCAACTATTTATAAAAAATATTATATTTTTTTATATAATATAAATAATATTTTTCACTGTTCCTATTTTGGCAATCGCCTAGGATTTAAAAGTTCCTGTGCAAAACATTATCGTCGTCATTATCAACTCTCCAAGATATAATTATATCACAACCAAGCACCAAACCACCAACTCGAGAATGCGCACACCACGACGGTCACAACACTGACCGCACGTGTTCGCCCGGACCGTGTATTCCCGCCTATTTGACACAATGCCCCGCCACGTGTCGGACGGGTGAACGCCCGGCCGGGTCTCGGATGATCAGTTGAGAATACATCCGGGCGTCTTTGCTATCGGACGGGCAAAAGCCCGTCCGGGTTCCGTGTGTTCTTAACTAATTGTCACAATGTACTTCTGGATCATCCGGAGCCCGGACAAAACTCGGACGGGCGTTTACCCGGACCGTGTGTCCCCGGCGTAAGAGGGTAGCCAACTCGCAATCCTCGATAACAACTCTATCAGATATACAGAAAAAACTAGATTCTTAGGTTTGTATATTGAGGAAAAATTATCGTGGAATAAACAATTGAAAAAATTCGAAAAAAAAGTATCTTCTCTTATTGGAATTTTTCTCAAAATCAGACACTTCCTTCCTCTAAGAATTTTATGAGATATTCGTTTTAGTCTCAAAATACATTATCTCATTTCTGTTGGGGTACAGCAAGTAAATCTATAGTAAAACCTCTCAAAACAAAACAATGTGTATTTACAATTTATCTTATTCAGAACTAACATTAACCTTATACAAGCTAAACACATTATTGGACCTGAATTCTCTTCATAAACTCAAGATCAGCTGTTTTATCCATTCTATCAGAAATAATACTGAAAAATCTAAACTTATTTTCAAGGGGAAATTTTTCATATTCACAATCGCTCTACAAGGCAAAAAGATTTGTTGGCAACATATATAATTCAATCAGACATTGGCAAAAAATCTATATATTTTAGTGGTGTCATGATATGTAATTCAATTCCAAATGAAAAATAAAAGAGAATATTGATCAACAATGAAATTCAAACTGAATTTGAAAAAGTTTCTTTTCAGATGATGGGTATTTTTCAAATTTTCATTTTTTGTTTTGACCTTTGCTGAAATAATAATAATCAATTTCATTCCTGACTGCCTTTTAGTACGACCGTTAATACATGTTTCTGTATAATATAGTTATTTCCTATTTTAAACATGTAAAGCTTCTTGGGATAATAAAACTAATAGTGATAACAATTTTCAATACGTTTCGTCATTAGATTCCATCATTTTTTTTTCAAATGCGGACTTCTATTTTTATTCTCATGAACTTTGCAGCCACTTCAGTGTGATCTCAAAAAGACCAACTGTTGATACTGTTTTATATTTGTTATAATCCTATACGAGCATATTTCCAGTGCGACGTTTCGTTCATTACTTTCCATCATCAAACTCATTTTTTCAAATGAGGGCATCTAGTTATTTTCTTTCATAAAAAATTCAGCTATGTATTACAATATACATAACTTGATGTTTTTCTCTGAAAAAACTTCAGTGTAGTCTCAAGAAGACCAATTTTCAATATTGTTTCATAAGTTTCTCTAATTCATCCAATTTTGTTGAATAGTTTGTGTCAACAACCGCCAAAAGAATGTGGTGAAATTCTATTTGGTTCTTACAAGTATGCTGTTGCCTTTCTAAAATTGTTTCTGTAATCTGTGGCCAGATCACTGAAAGGAAACTCAAAGCAATACACATTATTCAAAAGATTTCTTTTTTTATTAGAAATAGAATATCCTGTTTGTATGATAATACACACTTTCTTATAAATCTACACAAATAATCAAATTAACTTAAAAAAAAATAAAAAAAAATTATAGTGCTAATAGATTAAGTATCACTTTTCCATAGTTTTATTGTTTTATCATTTTCTAAAGCAGCTGAAGCAACAATGTTTTCTGTTGGGTGACAGGTGGTACACAAAACAACATCTGAAAAAAAAGTTGAAGATCTATAAGTATATACTAATACTAAACCAGTTGAAAAAGTAATCAGGAATATATATTAGAGGCCTTATTTTCTAATCAATTTCCTAACATTGAATCTGATCTCTCTCAAGTTTGCCCGATTTGAAGATACAGTTTCAGCTTTTCTATCAATACAATTATTAAAAAAGTGCGATGCATATTGTAAAAGGCAATAGAAAATGAATTATTTGATATTCAATCTATATGAAATAACATTAGATGTATAAAAGAATATTTATATGAAATTCGAAAGAAACCTCATGACATTTGACCTGATTGAATAACATGTGATACAGAAGAGGAATTATAAATATAATGTAGGATGGAAAGAAACAACAATTACTGACTAACCTGTGTGTCCCTGAAGCTTTTGAACAATTTCCTTTGTTTGTAAATTCCAAATATAAACCATATTGTCTTCAGATCCGCTCACTATCCATTTGCCTCCAGTAACCGAGAAATTTGCAAAAATACAATATTTTTCATTCTTGTGTCCTGAATAGGTCTTCAGACACTTTCCTTTAGCATAGTCCCACAATTTCAATGTGTTGTCTAATGTGGCTGCCAGAATGTATTTTCCATTGGGGGAGAATTTGACAAAAGATACTGGCGGATTATCATCATCAATTAAAGTTTTCAAGCACTGTCCTGATGCTGTATCCCAAATACGACTGAAAGATAATATATTCTTATGATCCATAACCACCACAAAATTACTGTAATGCAGAACAAAGTAACACACTTTGTCAGACAGAAAAATGAAAATTGAAGCACCCTGATGCAAAATACTTTGATTCTGAATGAACTTTGTCCGTAGAAAGGAAAAAAGTTCCTGGATGTTTGTTTTCTTTCCTGTTGAATTTCAATCACTTGTTTTGACGAAAAAATTCAACACCCTAAACATCTAGAAATAATTTCAGAATTTGGCCTTCCTCGTGTCATAAAACTTTTTTTTAACAGTGTGAATCACAGAAAATACTCTTTCTCGAAATAACAGATGACATTGAATCAAACAAAAATATGCAAATCCAAAGAATTTTAAATGAAACTTGAAAATGGCCCGATTCATTGTTGACTGTTTAGGCAGAAAGAGTCATTACTTTTGATGTTTGCGACACTGAAAGTAGAACATAACCATGGTGAATGAATTATGATAGAAAAATGTCACCTTCAATTCAAATATAAATATCAGTCAAAAAACCCTAACATTTTTGACCTTTGACCGTTGTGTTCAAGATAAAAAGTCATGGTTTTTGAGGGAAGGATGCAGACTGGGAACGACTCGTAAGAAAGTATGGCAATCCTATAAGGAAAAGATTTGTAATATCAAATTGAACTGGAAAATAATTACTTTTTCAGTGCCAGCTTGAGTAAAAGTAGAACATGACTATGGTCATGTGCTTTTTGAACTGAATGCGATGAGTTTGAAAGTTCAATATGAACATTCTGCTTTATGAGAATATCTATGATATGCTTGATTATTGTGGTTAACTCGACACCAGTCAGGAAAACAAGGTTTGATTCCCTGTCACAAAACAACTGTGCCCAGTTTCACACTGAGGCCTTGTTAATCCACTGCTTGCACAAGTTTTGACTTTTTAGAATCAGAGTTCATAGCGGGGCATCAGTTGATTAAAGAAAAAACCCATTGGAAACCCCCCACTTTATCGCACATTCTCTTATCTTATCTGAACACCAACTTGTCAGTTATCTAACGGTGGATTCATGCAGCAATTGTAATTCGGAATTCACAAGTCGTAAGAAGTTGAGTCAATGACTTTCAATGAGAGCATGCATGGTATCGTAGGTCGGAATTCGTAAGAAAAGATGACAAAGTTTCTTATGAGTTATGAATATTTGAACTGCACATGCGTTATCTAGTTCAGATTATATTGTCAAATGTCATGTATCATGATTGGTTGTCTTAAAGTATGACCTCATTAGACGTCAGAGTGACTGTGTCAAATCCACCAATTAGGAAAGCTTGTCTTGTTCCGATTACCGACTTCCGATTGCTGCATGAATCCACTATAACACCGAACCCAACCACTTTCTTTTTGATAAAACTTACCACAGGCCATCATAGCTACTACTAACAATGAGAGATCCATCTCTATTGAAGTGTACAGCACTGACAGGATCTGAATGGGCAGGTAAAGTTTTCAAACATTTGCCAGTTCTGACATCCCATATTCTGACCGATTCATCAAAAGACCCTGATACAATGAGGTTTGATTGTGGATTGAAGTTGCAACAAAACACATAATTACTATGTCCTTTCAATGTTTTCAAACATTTTCCTGATGAGAGCTCCCAGATTTTAAGGGTTTTGTCATCACTTGCAGAAACTACAAAGGTAAACATTAGTTAATGAAGGCGTCTGAAGTGATAAAAGTAAATAACCTAGAAGTCTGCTGTCACTGGACCAAGCCACATCACTTATTCCATGCTTATGACCTGATATAGTTTTTTCAAATTTACCATCATATGCTCCCCATATTTTGATCAATTTATCAGCGGCTGAAACCAATATAGAGTTAAATTTGATCCTATGAAGACTGTTCACTTCACTCACCGGAACTTGCCAACCATTCTCCATTTGGACTAAATTTAACAGATGAAACAGCTTTGGTGTGTCCCGCTAAAGTGAATTTAAGAGTATAGTTGGGTTTCTGGAAAAGCTCAATCAGTAAATACACTTTTCAAATGGGGCTTTTACTCACCATGCTACTTGATTTGCTAGACCCACCTGTGGGGGTTAATGAAGTGGCATTTGGGACATTATTACTTTGAGACATATTACCGCCACCGTGCATTGGAGGAGCACCTCCTATTGACATCATTATCGTACTTCAGGTTTCTGAAACGAGGTAAGAAATCAGAGTAGAACTTAACCTATTTGCTATAAAATTTTGACTTACACTCTCAGTATCTACAACAGTATGTCACGTAACGATGCCAAATACAATCAAATATCGAATTGAATATTTTTTTTCCAAATCTGGATAAATTTCAACTTTGGGCTTCAAAATACCAGTGATACATAAGTTGACATATAAGATAAATCACAACTTCCATGTTGAATTGAAACACAAACCAACTTCCAGCGCCTCTTACGGCATTGTATACTACTAGAAAGTAGAAGGATTTTTCGCGCCAAATTTGAACCACATCTTCTTCTTCTTATTGATATGGACCGAGTCTTGGCCTTAACGAATGAGTTTTAGGATTTAGATGTCAGCGCCATGCTGTCAGAAATCATACATGCATACGCTAACGCGCCGTTCGTCCATCTGCAATCGCGTGCGGGAAAGTATCACTTTCCGCACTTGTTAGGTTAGGCTGGGTATATTACATTACTAGTGTGGAAAGTAACATTTTTCATACGAGTTTAAAATGTAGCATTTGGCTTAGGTACGCCTCGTGCTACAATCCCACGAGTGTGAAAAATCACTTTCGCACAAGTAATGTACACTATTTTTTACTTTCTTATTTGGTTGTAAAGAAACTACCAATTTTTACCATGTCATGGAGCGTATCGTCTGAAATTTCTTGATCACATACATAAAAACTTATTATGTTTTTCTGCAAACAATGGTTGTAAATAATACCATGCAGTATCCATCCAAGACTTGTTTTTTGTGGCTTTATATTGGTAGGTTGTCTGGACCTGAGGAAACTTTTCTGGTAACAGTGAGGCTGATATTGTCTTGACCGATAAATATCATTGGTCTAGAACATTGAACAGGGCAATTTATATTACAGTTCTTTCCAAAATTATTTAACCTGTTGAGACCAATTATATTCAAATTATCTTCGATGGTGTTGGAACTTTTTGTGCTATGTTCGCCACTACTGAATAGTGAATGAATATGAATATGAGCCTTTTCTGAAGGAGACGTGGCAGAACTGAGTAATATTTCAGTTATAATATTGTTACGATCTTTCTTTGGGTTCGTTTGATTAAAACTCCAAATACTACTTCACTACTTTTATTACAACTCCATCACAATACAATCACTTGAATCGCTCCGGTAACTTTCCAACGCTCTGTACTGAACGCTCTGATAAACTCTCTCTAGTAGAAACTCTGCCGCAGCGAGCGACTCCCGTATTCATACCCGCTCAAATTCATGGATAATCGAGATTCTTCCAGACAAATCCCGAAGTCTCGATCACGCAAGTAACAATCGTTCTTCGAACCGTCACATTAATTTGCGTTTATGGGCGACAGGACTGGCGCTAGGAACATCTGTAACATTTTCCCCCTCTCAATTTTGATCGTCCCGATCAGACAATACGTCATTATCCCCACTATGAGGTTTAAGTCTTGCGAGGTGAACGACATTCATTTTTGTTCTGGGGTTACGTTGAATCCTGTATATCACGTCATTTATTCTCTTAACTATCCCAGCATGGTGACAGTTCGCGAGAAATTCTTTTTCTACGACGAGGGTTGTACAGCCACACCCGATCTCCTTCTTTGAATCCATCCTTATTTGCCTTGAGATCGTATCAAGCCTTCATCCTGTCACTAGTAATCTTCAATCTTCTCGCAGTTTCGTGAATCCTTATCAAGCTGTCTCGCAGTTCATCTGCATAATCCTTCACCTCTTTTTTTCAGTACTTGGGGATCTGAACACCAAGTCACAGGGCAAACGAAGATCTCTCCCGAAGATGATACTGGCTGGGGTGAGATTTTTGGAATCGTGCACAGCTACCCGGTAGGCCACCAAGAATAGTTGAAGATGTCGATCCGAGTCTTTTTGATGCTCTTCTACTACTTTGGAAAGTAGTTCTTCCATAGTCCTGCTGAACCTCTCGACCATGCCATCAGACTGTGGGTGGAGGGCAGTTGTTCTGGTCTTGCTAATTCCCATCTTCACCTTTCAGATGGGTCTTTCTGCTCTATTTTCTTTCCATTTCGAAGATTCTGCAACGTTTGGATCACTCTCCATTTTTGCTGTGGTCCACTTGTCGTCTACTATCAATCTCACTTGGTTGATTCCTTCGCGACGTTCAATTCGCTCAAAGTGCTTACAAGTATCCGAACAAGGTCTTCTAGATAAGGTATCTCTGCGTTGTTATGCAATTGTCCTGGTCGATGTTTTATCCTAAAGTGATACTGGGTCAAATTCTCAATCCACCTTGCTACTTGTCCTTCAGGAGTTTTTATTTCGAGTAACCACTTCAGAGCTGCATGATCTGTTCTGATGAGGAACTCTCTTCCGTACAGATATTTGTGGAAGTGGTCTACAAGTCTTGATTATTGCCAGTAGCTCTTTTTTTTGTTACGCAATAATTTCTTTTTATCTTTGTGAGTAATTTGCTGTAGAACTCAATTACTTTTTCTTGACCATCTTGCTCCTGTGATAGTATGGCTCCAATACCAGTATTACTGGCATCTGTGTCCACAACAAACAGGCCTCGTTGACGTGGAAAATTCAAAATGGGGCTGGTATGTAGAGTAACTTTCAATTTCCCAAATGCTCGTTCACTTTCCTTGGACCATACGGATTTGACTCGATCTTCTGTCAACTTATGTAGGGGTGCCGCAATATCAACAAATCCTTCTACGAACCGACGGTAGTAGGTGCAGAGACCTAGGAAACTCCTCATTTCATGTTTGTCTCTTGGTCTTGTCCAGTTTCTTATCGCCTGTATCTTCTTTTCGTCTGTTCGGATACCGTCTGAAACTGATGACCTAGAAAATCCACTCCTTTCTGGAACAATGAACATTTCTGAAGTTTGAATATGAGGTTGGAGTCCCTGAATCGTTGAAAGACTTCTTGAAGATTGTGCAGATGTTCTTCGAATGTCTTTCCCATGACCAAAACGTCGTCGAGGTATACAAGACAAGTTTTCCAAGTGAGCCCACGAAAGACTAGCTTCATTAGTCTCTCAAATGTTGCTGGAGCATTGCACAATCCAAACGGCATAACAGTAACTGGTAAAGTCCACTCCCAGTCGAGAATGCAGTCTTCTCCTTATCGTCTTCATGTATGCCCACTTGTCAGTATCGGCTCTTCAGATCTAATGTTGAGGTCCAACGGGAACCTGCCAAAGACGCCAAAGTTGTTGATGAGCCATCTATTCTTGGTAGAGGGTAGCTGTTCTTTTTGGTGACATCATTTAATTTCCTGTAATCGACACAGAATCTCGTAGATGTATCCTTCTTGGAAACCAACACAACAGGTGCAGACCAAGGGCTCGATGACTCTTCAATCACACCGCCCTTCATCATCTTGTCGACAAGCTCTTCCACCTCCTGTTGCTTGGCGAATGGAATTCTCCTTGGTGGTTGCCGAATCGGATGAGCTTGGCCAGTTTTCATTAAACGCAGTTTTACAGGCATTTCCGTTTTTGCTGGTGTTGTAAGAAGAAATTCTTCTCCTCTGAACCTCATTATCTTCTGTTCGTCGAATGAAAATCCATAGTCACTGATCCATTCCGACTATGAATTCATGAATCATATCTGCGACGTAAACCGTATCTGTGATGGTGAGTCGCCCAAGAATAAACGTGATTTCAGCCTCTCCTCGAATAGGTGCGTCTTTACCAACGACTGTCCGAAGCACGACGTTGGATGAAATAGGCATCACGTTTCCAGGCCGAAGGATGTCGCTGCGCACCAAGGAAACTGCAGCACCGGTGTCTATGGTGCATATAACGTACAATTTATTCAATTTTCCTGGAATGATAAGGCTCTCAGATGTTCTTTTCAGACTGTTAACATGGATGACCCTGGGGGTTCTGTTATTGCTAGCTAGCATATGCCCCGATATGCTGGTTAATTCTAGTTTTTCTGCCGGCAATTTGAGGACTCGCTGGATGACCTTGCCCTCACAGGTGATTGCGTACGAGATGGCACCCTTGCAGGTGGGCTAGATCTTGGTGGCATTCTCATGCTACATCCACTTTTTTATTGAATTCATCATCCATTTTCCTGACGTCTTCCTTCAGTTCTTCTTTGAGTTCCCCCACTCGTACTTCACTTTTATGTAACACATCCTCGAAGAACTTGCCTCGATGTTCTAGAACGTTCTGGAAGTCTGCTTTTCATTGTTTTTCTATAAGAACTAATTCATCCTATCGTTCTTCACTCACCTTCTTCTGTTCTTTTAGAATATTCTGGATTGCTTCTTCTCGTTCTATTTTTTCACGTTCTCGTTCTTTCCTCTGTTCTTCGAGAATTTTCTGGATTCCGTCTTCTCGTTCTTTTTTTCAGCTTCTCGCTCTTTTCTCTGTTCTTCGAGAGTTTTCTGGAGTCCTTCTTCTCGATCTTTCTTTTCATTGTCTTGTTCTAATTCTTGTTCTTTCTTTTCATTTTCTCATTGTAATTATCGTTCCTTCTTTTTCTTCTGCGGTCGCTTTTCATCTTCCTGCCGTCGCTTTTCCTCTAGTTGTTTCACCTCCAGCCGTTGCTTTTCATCTTCCTGTCGTCGTCTTTCCGAATCCGCAAATTGGTTTTGGATAAATTTGATCATGTCCTCCAACGTATCGTACGATGTATTTTTCGTATTCACCATCAATTGTTTATATTTACCAGCAAAATTCCTACTTCTGACACCACTAGTACGATCTTTCTGTTGGGAATGAGATTTCATACGGTATATATTTAGTAGTCACATTTTGGAAAATAGTTCCATGGTTACAAAATGTTTTGGAGAGAATGTCATTAGAACAAAATAAATATTTGTAAAAGTACAAAGTTCTACCCAAATTCATTTAAAACCAAGTTAAATATTAGTAGCGATAGATTTCTTCGAATCAATCAATATCCAGTTTCAATATTTGGCGACCGTGAACAGTGGAAATGGAAATCTGTCAGATAAAACGAAACCAACTTAGAAAGCACGTTGACAAAACTTATGCAGAAATAGATGACGTTGACGTACGAATTTCATTGGAGCAAGTAATTTATTCAAAAATATCAATTGGAATGAAATCATGAATTATTCTTCTTCGAAACAAATCAAGTGGTATTTCAATCCACCAACTGCCTCTTGGTGGGGGGGATGGTGGGAAAGGATTGTGAGAATCGTGAAAGAATTACTTCGTAAAAATTTAGGAAAAGCGTTAGTCACTTATGAAGAACTTGAAACATTATTATGCGATTGCGAAGCAGTAATAAATTCACGTCCTTTAACATATTTGTCAGAAGAGCAAAATGATTTGGTGCCTCTCACGCCGTCGATGTTTATTAGTGAACAAAATTCTTCCGAAACACCTGATCTAGATATCATCGATAAACATCACATTTTGAAACGCTTGAGATACATTCAAAAGCTCAGGGAAACATTGAGAACTCGATTCAGGAAGGAGTATTTGGCAGAGCTGGTCAATACTGGTCAAAGAAAATCCGGAAATTTGAAAATCGGAGACATTGTTTTGATTGGTTCTGATAATACTAAAAGAATCAATTGGCCACTTGGTAAAATTCAAGAAATATATCCGGGAAGAGATAAATGTATGCAGAGTCGCAAGGGTCAAGACTGAAAAAGGAGAACTCATAAGACCATTCCAACGGTTATACCCATTAGAACCATCTTCAGAAGATGACATGAAAGAGATAGGAAAATGTATGCAAAGTAATCAGCAAGAAGAAAATTCTGAAGGCAGAAACAAGATAGCAGTTCAAGGACAAAGTACTGAAGAAGCGGAAAGGGAAGAAAAGGGACATGAAAAACCAGAAGAGGCTGTTTTTACAAGAAGTGGTAGAAGGGTGAAGATGCCGGATCGTTTTAAATATTGATTTTGGGGGGAGTATGTTGGGAATGAGATTTCATACGGTATATATTTAGTAGTCACATTTTGGAAAATAGTTCCATGGTTACAAAATGTTTTGGAGAGAATGTCATTAGAACAAAATAAATATTTGTAAAAGTACAAAGTTCTACCCAAATTCATTTAAAACCAAGTTAAATATTAGTAGCGATAGATTTCTTCGAATCAATCAATATCCAGTTTCAATATTTCCTTGGGTTCTTTTTATTAAAGCTCCAAACGATACTTCACTACTTTTATAACAACTCTATCACAATACAATGCAACAAAATCACTGAAATCGCTCCGCTAACTTTCCAACGCTCTGTACTGAACGCTCCGATAAACTCTCTCTAATAGAAACTCTGCACTGCAGTAGCAGTGAGCGACTCCTGTATAAATTCATGGAGAATCCTCCAGACAAATCCCGATATCGAATATTCTCGCGATCATGCAGGTAACAATCGTTCTCCGAACCGTCACATTGATTTGCGTTTATGGGCGACAGGACCGGCGCTAGGAACATCTCTAACAATATCAATGAGTGGGAGATCCCAAGAAAATTGACATGATTTTTTTATTCTGGTTCAACTCTGATTTCGTCTGTTTTTTCTACAAATTCTCTGCTTCGAATATCAAACTATCGGCCGTGAAATCAGATGGTGAAATGGAATAGACTGTATGGAGGAAACTGTGAGTGGATGATAGAAAAGACGATAATGCAAAGGAAGTTGATAATCGGATACCCAATCCTCCATGTGAAATCGGTAGAGATGCTTGAAGCTGAGATTAATCATTTAGTGGAATATTCAATATTTCCTCAACAGTTTTATGTAAAGCCTCATCAGACCCTTCAGTAGATGATGGTTGTGCCAAGATGGGTGTGAAAAATGCGATCGATGACACCTACCCGGTGGAATATCACGTATCCAAAAGGATTTACAATGGTAAATTTAAATTACTAATATAAATGACTTTTCAGTTGAAACGCAAAAATGACAAAAGGTTTATTATTTTGACAAGTTCTAGTCAACATAACAGAATTTCACAGAGCCTTTCAAAAAGTTATAGAAATAGCAAATAATAATGGAAGCTGGGTCGAAATATTTTCAATACAGTCCCACCTTTTGAGTCTCAAATCATGACTCAAAACTTCAAAGGTCGAGTCTATCTGGTGGTTCGACTTTTCCTCCATATCTCGTTCTCTCCACAATTTCTTCAGATAACTCAGGCTTCTGCCCCTCTGAACTTTCTCTTTGATCCTTTCGTCATCTGCTTTCATATGGTTTTGCATCCTCGTCTTCATATCATCGTCGTATAAGACGCTCCCACCAACCGCCCCACCATGCTGCCGTTGGTGGGTTGAATTTAAATAATATCTTCTTTATGCTACTAACGTCCTGGATTAGATTCTGTTCTATTTGCTGGTAGTAAAGAAAATATATCTTATTCTGAAGGGTTTTATTTTAAAACTGCACCAGAAAATCACATATCGGCTCGAAGTCGAGCTCTTCCATAAAAACAATAGTTTTTTATAATTATACGGTCGAGTAGCCAAACAGAGTGGTACTCGACAAGTATGCCAATATATAACACCTCTTCCCTAAATTTCACAGATATTTACAAAAAATATTTATCACCAATGAAAATAAAAATCAAAAATCTGTGCCAAACCTGTCTGTTTTTTTTACCTGGCTACGACGCCTTAAAGATTTTGGTGAAAATGTGTTTCTATTACCACCATCTAAATTATCACTTATCATAATGTCACTATTTATATTTCTATTATTTACAATTTCGCTACATGTGCTCAGCTTAGTATCCTGTTCTACACTATTTACATAATTCGTTCCATTTATTTGGGATCGTGGAGTGATTGAAACTGGCATAGGTTCGTTATTCATCGAATAATTTGCCTTGATTTGATTTTTGTGCCTTTTCCATGTCATTCCACAATCTGTTTGAACCACATATGTTCTGGAACCCAGAACTCCCTTTATAATATCTGAGCACCAAGGAGGGGTACCTTGTCGAAAATCTCTCACCCATACCTTATCCTTCTCCTTGAAAAATATATCTTTCTTTGCCTTATAATATTGTTTTTGCCGTTTCTCGATGAATTCGCATGAATGAAGTGCGGTGAACATCTAGGGCCTTCAGTAAATTTTCCATCGTTGTCTTGTCACGGTCGCCAATTGTAAAAAATGCGATCGATGACACCAACCCGGTGAAATTTCACGTACCCAAAAGGATTAACAAAGGTAATTACTAATAAAAATGGCTTTCTAGTTGAAACGCAAAAATGACAAAGGTTTATTATTTTGACAAGTTCTAGTCAATACATCAAAATTTTAGAGTCTTCCAAAAAGTTTATAGAAACAACAAATAATAATGGAATCTGGGTCGAAATATTTTCAATAATGGGCAACATCTTGAGGTGAAAATGAGTTTAGGAATTGACATGCAATGTTTTAAATATTTTAAAAGGTCTTGGTAGTTTGGTAATTTAAGATGACATGAACTTGAAATAATTAAGTTTTAGTTCCAAACAGTACTGAAGACAATGATCTGTTAGTGGTGCGCCAAGGAGGAATAATTTTGTTTTGTCAATGATTTTGAAACCTATATCTAAAAAAGAGTTCACACTTTTGAAAATTCAATTCGAGTCCTAAATCCTCAGAATAAGAAATTATAAGATAAGGACTCAAACACCTTATCAGTGTTTCCTTCAAAAGAACCGTCGTCTAAATACCAACAATTGAACGTGGTGTTAATGGATTTCGACATATCGTTGATAGTCAGGAAAAAAAGGGCTGGAGCAGAAGGATCACCCCGTTGAACCCCACGCTCAGAAATCATAATTTTTTCTGCGAAGGTCAGGTAAGAAGCGTGGCGATAACACATATAAATATAAATGGACACAACTCTGGTATTTCATTATAAACAACTATAAGCATTGCGTCATGGTTATTCATATTGAAAGCATTTCGAAAATCCAGTTTGAGAAATAATTTTTGGAATTTGTTGTTATGCTCATTGATATAACGTCTCGCAGCATGAGCGACTGCTTCACAGCCACCGGGGGTGCCAAACCCGAATTGAAAGAAACGAAACAACTCGTTTCTCTTTTGACTTATAGGAAGCCGTTTTTGCCACCAAACAATGAAAGAAGCAACCTACAGCAATTAGTCTTATTCCTCCATCCTTCTTTTTGAGACCGCATAAAGAAGCCCCAAAGAGCACGGGCCAAATATTGGAATGAAGAGTACCAGACAGCATAAATGCATGAAGAAGTTCATGCATCATGTTCTGAATGTGGGAAGGTCTTAATGAATCCAAACCTCCAGCTAAGCTGGTACGAAATGAATAACTAATAAATCAAGAACGATATCAACGATAGTGGTTCCCCTGACATCGCAAGTGTTACATCCCAATGTTTACTCCGTAGCAATGTGAGAGAAGTAATATCAGTATTATCTAATTGTGACATCACAGGGATTTCATATCACAGGCGTGTTGGCTTGGTTGTTGGTTCACTTGACTTGTTCGATCGTATTTGGGAATATTTTTATAAAGAGGTTTACTAGTTATTTTTATGCTTTACTCTTACCTAAATTACAAATTTTGAAGCTGTATTATCCAGCTCTAACCGAAACAATGATTAGGTATCTAGCTCCCATTTTATAAACAGTCAGGATTGTGAAATCATCCGCTATTAAGTTGCAATTGCTAAGTATAGTTATATTATGAAGTACATATGCCTCATATTAAACTCACCTGCGCATAGAATCTGAATATTTTCCATTGAAGTTCGGAGATGCAAACAAGGAACACTGAAGTTTTATGAATTAATTTTTGGCTTTTTTATTCTCCGAATCAAAAAATTGAAATTACTTCTATGAAAAAAGTTTAATAATTTGTTTACAAACATTCTCTGTTGATGTATATAATTCACGTTTTATTCATTCATAAAAAAGGAGAAAAAGTCCATCCATAACAGCTACTTCTCTGTCTATATGGCGACGACGGGCACTGGGTTACATAGAAATCACTCAAATCAGGCTCAATTTGTATACCGAGCATATAAAAATTAAATCAAATAGATTGAAAACGAAGGAGGATAAGGGTTCTGCTACCAATATTATAATACAATACAAACTATTCCTGTTGGAATAATTGTGACAAAATCGCTTAATTTTTTGATTGACTTCTCTGCAGATTGTCCTATTGGTCTGAAGCAGTCAGAGGCATGCGCAAAATTAATTTCGCTCTCCGATATTCATCTTGCGCATGCCTCTGACTGCTTCTGACCAATTTCCAAACGGTGAAATGTGTTGCTAGAACAAACCTAATAATTTCCACGTTAACTTTCACTTACACGCTCACTACGAGAGATGATCTTCTCACTCTCAGTGGACCTTTCATGCACGCATATTTTCACTTTCATTTCAACTTTAGAAAAGACAACTCTCCGAAGTGAAAGTGTAATTTGCTTCTGCTCATGCGACAATTACAGATCCAATGACGAAAAGTACAATTTCTAAACCCACCAAAAAATAAATATTGATTCGCAAACATCCCTCTTCAATCCAATCAAATTTATAATTGATGCGCATGCGTAATTTCTGAAAGAAGGCCTGCAAATGAACAATATTTTCTTAATGAAAATCATAAAGTTGAAGTGGAAGTTCAATTGGAAATAACTGTTGCATATATTCACCCTGAGAATTTGGTTGATAACATTATTTTTTATGAATAAGCCAACATTATATTTTTCAAAAAAATCTCTATGTCGGCTCCTTTTCGTTTTTTTCCGTGGAATACTAAGGGGAGAACCAGCTATCATGAGTACTTACTAGTATTTCAATATAACAAATAGCTGAGGATCTATTCTATTTGTTCATAAAGGAAATATGACTCCTAATTCGATACATCTTTTAACAAATTCTATTCGAATGGGGGTTTTTCCTTAAATTACTAGGCTGAACGCTGAACCTTCGACTTCGATGTTCATAAATTCACTCTTAGACTACTTGAAAAGAGTATTGCACAAAACCCGTTTTTCTGCAAAAAGATCAGATAAGTCAATTTTTGACACGATCACTTGATCTTTCTTTTCGACATTTCAATTGTTCATTGTAACATTTTGGGTCATCACAATATTTTTAAGTTTTTAGGTCATCTTGCACCTATTCCGTCAAATCTCGGGTCTGAATGATCATCGCTTTGGCTATATGGCCTAAAGCATCTGATGTGAGCCCAGCGATTGTTCTTAGTTCTTATTGAAAGATAACCAGACACAAAAAGACTGTAACGAAGTTAATGAAACGCAAATTGGGATTCAACTAAATCTATTTCTCACCAGTTCATACATCAGTAAAAACCAATACGTTCCAGTATCGACTTTTTTATAAAGCGCCTTCTTTTTACAATGAACGGCGTATAGACAGACATAAAAGTGATCAGTACAAAACAGGACATAAATATATAGAAACACCTAACATCTCCTTTTTTTTACAAAGCAATAAATGAATAATTTTCATGAATACATCAATTTATCGGGAATTTTGATTATTCTTCCACAACGGGTGTTTTCTGGAATATTGTATTCAGAATCTCCAAGGCTATCATCCAACGCATTAGATTCACAAAAATTATCATTGTCATCACCTTTTTCTGGCTCGTTTGTGAGATCAGTACTGGTGTTTGGTAAAGTTCCGATGAACCTGCGATTTCTTGTTACTGTAGAACCATCATTTTTTTGCAATACGTAGGATCGATCTCGCGGTTTATCTATAACTTTGCCAAACTGCCATTTTGATTTCAAATCATTTTGAAACATTACATTTTCATTTAGAGGGATCGAAATCAAATCTTTTGCTTGTTTATCATATTGTATTTTTTGCTTATTTTGATTAGCTTTATTATATCTATCAAAGTCTATATGTTTTGATTTCAAAAAATCACTTGACACAGGTGAAAGATCTCGCAAGTTACGTGACATGAGAAGTTGCGTGGGTGAAAACCCACTTACATAAGTAAAACTAAATCTAAGTCTTTATTTTCTTCTATCAGTTTTTTAGAGTTTGTTTGTGTCGCTCTACCATTCCGTTAGACTGTTGGTAATTAGGACTCGAGGTGATATGTTGAAAACCATATAACATTGAAAAGTTTGAAAACTCAAATGATCGAAACTGCGGTCCATTATCAGAGAGAACAAGAGCGGGAATACCTGATCTACTAAAAATATTTTTTAAATGTTTTATAACGGTAATAGAGAATGCATTTTTATCTAACAATACTAGTTCAACCCACTTGGTATAATAATCAGTTACTAATAAATACATTATGGTCCCCAAATATAAAATGTCACATCCAATTTTATACCATGGTATTGTGGGAATATTATGATGCAGTAGAGGTTGTTTTTGTTGTGTCACCCGATGTGTGAGGCATATTCTACAATTCAGAATAGTGTCCTCAACTTTTTTACACATTCCAGGCCAATAAAAACAATCTCTAGCACGATTTGTACATTTCTGTATTCCCAAATGTCCATAATGAATTTTTTCAATTATTTCTTTTCTCATTATTTTTGGAATCATTAGTTGTTGTCCTTTAAAATACATTCCATTACGTTCCGTATTTTCATTTTGAAATTTATAATAATGTCTCATCAAAACAGGAACTTTATTAGCGTTTTTAGGCCATCCATTTCGAATAATCTGTGACAACATTTTTAACTCTGGTTCTGCTAAAGATGCTTTCGCAATTTCTTTACATTTATTATCAGTCATTTCAAAATTAAGATCCACCATACAAACTTCTAAAATCATTTTCCAAGTCAAATGTCTCAGACCCAGTATTTTCTAAAAATGCTCGGGAAAGTGTATCAGTTATGAACAGATCTTTGCCAGGTTTGAACACCAACTCAAAATCGAATTTTTGCAACTGGATCAACATTCTCTGCAAACGAGAAGGACACGCAAAGAGTGTTTTTTTAAAAACACCAAGTTAAGGCTTATGATCAGTTTCTATTTGAAATACTTTGCCAAATATATATTCGTAAAAACGTTCACACCCAAAAACGATGGCACATAATTCTTTTTCAATTTGTGCCAATCTTTTCTGCGTTTCTGTTAAAGATTTAGAAGCATAAGCGCACGGTAAATTATTCTGTAGAAGACACGCGCCTACACCATCTTTAGAGGCATCCACTGAAATAATTACAGGTTCATCAACATTATAAAACTGTAATACTGGTGCTTCGATTAACAATGTTTTCAATTCAGTAAATGTTTTCATGTGTTTATCTGTCTATTCAAACTATCTTTTTTCAATAATTTCCAAAGCGGAGAATTTACATTTGATAAATTTGGTATGACACACCAACATAAGTTATCATAGCAAGAAATTTTTGTACATCATTTTAATTTTTTGGTACTGGCATTGACTTCATGGCTGAAATTTTTTCTTCATCTGGAAAAATACCATTTTTTGAAATTTTATGCCCCAAAAACTTTATTTCGCTAGTTCCAAATTTACATTTTTCTCTATTGAATGTTATATTATTATTTCTTGCTATTTCAAATATTGTTTTCAAACGTTCATCATGTTCAATTTGTATACGAGTCCAAACGATTATATCATCGATATACAGGTCTACCCTTTCTATATCATTTTTTTTCTAGCTCTCACCTGGTGTTCTTGATAACTGGATCCCGTAGTTTTTGAACTCATTGGTTTCCTAAATTTCTGGACAGCCTGAACTTCCTGCGAAGTAGAACTGGTTTTATGTGAAATCACATTAGATTGCTGCTTCGAACTCTCCATCGTAATGCACATTTTTACAGCTTTTTCCAAGTCCATCTCGTCATCTTGTAATAACTTCTCACGTAAACTTTGATTTTGTAAACCACATGTGAAAATATCCTTGATCAAACTGTCTTTGATGTCTCCAAATTCACAAGAACGAGCTTTATTTTTCAAATCGGTAACGAATTGTTCGAAAGTTTCATTTAAAATCTGCTTACGGGTAAAAAATTTAAACCTTTCGTACGACAAGTTCTTTTTTGGCAAAAAATGGCCTTCAAATTCATCAAGCACTGGCTTCAGCTAGTTTTTGAGCTCATCGGCAAAGTAAATGTATTATAAATGAGAAAACCTTCCTCTCCAATATAATGAAGCATCTGAGCAATTTGAATTTTCTCATCTTTTTTCCATCTCCGAGGCCACTAAATAATTTTCAAACTTTTGCCTCCATAACTTCCAATTTTCGGCCAAGTTTCCACTGAAATCCATAGGAGCTATCCCCTATAATCGCCCATTGTTCAATTCACTTGAATATCCACTCAACTGGTATTAATTAAACTTTATTTCGATTATTTCACCTTTTCTGACTGCGCCATGTAACGAAGTTAATGAAACGCAAATTGGGATTCAACTGAATCTATTTCTCACCAGTTCATACATCAGTAAAAACCAATACGTTCCAGTATCGACTTTTTTATAAAGCGCCTTCTTTTTACAATGAACGGCGTATAGACAGACATAACAGTGATCAGTACAAAACCGGACATCAATATATACAAACACCTAACAAAGACCTATAAAAAAGAACAACTGAACCTGGCAAATAAAGATCCATTCGAGATTATAAAACATTTATAACAATCAGGAATACTGTAACGAGGATTAAAGAAACCACCTTGTTCAAGAACATTCCAGAAGCTAGTAAATTCTGGAAAAGGAAAACTGTCTCAAAGTTTCTGGGTAGAACCCGAATCATTCCTTCTTGATCACCTGAACATAATTCTGGAAATTTAGAAGATTCGAGGTATTCAACCACTATCTGTATACAAGGCGCGTGTTGGCAAATATCAGCATTGTCCAGTACAGATATGGATAAATTTGATAACAATGTCGTATCAAATGGTAATAGTCCTTGAGGAAAAATAAAGGAAAGCCATTCGAGTAGTATCTAGACGGATATGATCTCAACGTATACAAAGATGAAGTGAATGAAAATCTCGAAAGTTTGGTTGTTCATATTCCAGTAATCCAGGCATATTCAAAGCCAGTGTATATGAGTTCGTTCGTGACTTTCTCCAGACCAGAGAAGCGAAGAAATCGATCAGTCTAGTCCCAAGTCCTGCTCTAATCTACTCGACCCATCACGTGTATTTGTTTCGTGATGAAGAACAAAATATAAATCAAGTCCCTATTCAAGAATACTATTTATGTTTGTTTTATATAAGGGCATACATTCATTAGTTGATTCAACACTTTCATATAATGTCAGCATTTCTAGGTAGGGCATAAATATTTAAACCGTCTTTAACATGTATTATCGACGCAACATTTATGTTGAGAATTGTTTATCTGTTATGTCTTCCGTTTTCATCCGATTGGAATCAGAAAAAATCCTTTCACATTTTGCGTTCGGAATTGGCAAACAAAGCACTTCTTTTGCAAAATTGCAATATATTGCATAAGTTGGCATATTTTTTTCACAACGTAGGTGCTGCCCGATAAACGGATATTTACTCAATACGTTGTTACGTTTTCAATCTGCGGGTTCGAAAATTAGTGACAATTGGTACAGCAACATCAAACAACTCTATTCTAACAAACTCAGCAAACAACAAAAATAGCTAATATCCAACTCAAAATATCACTCAACTAACTATCGCACTATATTGCCAAGTTGGATTTCACTTACACGCTTCACAAAATGCATTATTTTCATGTGCTGATCTACATACCTGAGAACATTATGAAAATGTGGATTCCGAGTGGTAGGCTTGCTCAAGGAAAGCCCTGTAATGTACAAAGAACAGATACGAATTATTATTTACTTTGAATTTCTGAAGTTTGTAAGCCTCAGGAAAAACCTCTTTTGGCAAGGAGTTCCAAACTTCAGCTGTTCTATTGAAAAAAGATCCCTGAGCAAGAGAGGTTCGACAGGTTTCCAAATACACAACAAACGGGTGGGAATTCTGTACTCGAGTCATCCGTGTAGATATTGCCAAGCGGGGAACGATTGATAACAATTCGGAAGAGCATCAACCGTGAAAGTATCTATGAAAGAGAGACAAGTCTCCCACCCTTCTACGATGTTCCAATGAAGTGAGCGAGTCTGTGAGCGAAGAATCACCAACAAGACGAATTGCCTTTCTCTGAATAGAATCGAGAAGCCTCAATGAATGTTTTGGTGCCGAACTCCACACATGAGAACTGTATTCCATGACAGGTCGTATCTGAGCCTTGTAGATCATTAGAAGCTGACGAGAAGTGAAGTATTTCTTCGCACGAAATAGAAATCCATTATTATGAATTTTGAAAACCCAAAATGACCAGAATTCGTTTTTTATTCGACAGTTGACGCAAAAACATCAATCGAATGAAAAAGTAGATTTTCACTAAAAGTGGTCCCGCTGAAAGCAGCAGTCAGTCAGTAAGTCAGTGTTAACAAGTGAAGTGAACCCAAGCGATAGACAATTGCTGGCGAGTGGTTTATTGTGAATTTCGCCAACAAATTTTTATTTATGAATTCAAGTTTTGTGAAAGTTTTTGTTGTGTCATTCAATGAATAAACTCGTTTTGTTTTCGTTAAACCGAGTGTCATTTACTTATTATCGAACCCACTGGAAAAACGAAACAAAACTTTATTCATTTAAAATTTTTGGTGATGCCTCCTCTGGAACATTGCAGGAGAGTTGATGGCGACTTGTCTGTCTTTTCCTTCAAAATATCGTGCCGTAGCTTTCCTACAAAATTGTTCATTGTTCTGACTGTTACAGTTCCATTACGGTTAACAACCTTCTCTTAGGAGTCGGAAGACCTGTTGAGCCTCCCTTATTTATATAATAAAATAATTACCTATATTAAAAATATTCCTGAACAATAATTTTTCAGAACAGTTATTCGCGGAAGGATGAATAATGGTAACAGTTTTGATCTTCATTCATCACTCAAACTAATGTGAATGAGACAAGGTGAATGTTTTATAACCAATTCATTAGGAAATGCTGAAGAGACCATTCATACGTTTCATATATTTCACAAGCAGAAAGAAACTTGTCACTTTCTCTTAGACACCATTTAGCGTCACAGTTGTGCTAAAATTAGTAAAATTGTTAATTATTGAATTGTAAGTTATGCTTTGTCTCATTAACAATGAAAAAAATAATTCTGGTGAATATTTTTTCTGGTTAGAATCTAGACGAATCAATTATTCCGTAAATTACCTACACGTTTTCAAATTCAAAACAAAACAATCATATTACAAATCAATAAACTAATTTTTTCAATTATTTAGCGTAAAATATTTCATTTCTAAATCCTCTCACCTCTCAACCTTTTTCCATATCTCAGATCAATATGACATTTCCCTTTCCTCGACATCTCAAATGTTTTGAAGGTGTCTGATCCTACGAAACTTACGTCATTGTCGCTATGAATGATAGCTCTTCAAGCTGTGAATCGACGAAGAGAATAATAACTGATAGTGGTCCAGCAATATCGATCAGAAAATTTCGAAGGCTATAGAAATACTTTCATTATTTTAGCGATGCGTCTTTCACTATTCATATCTTCTTATTACTAGGAACGCCTCTTGGAGTGGATCATTTTGATTCATAAATTTAGTGTTTACTCTTGGCATACCTTCAGACTGTCTCGGAAGAAAGATATTTCCAATCATTTATCATTCTCACATCCAGAAGAACACTCTTGCAGGATGAGTTCGAAAATTTTAAATTGAAACCGTAGCCAGATGAAATAATCCAGAGGAGGGTTATGTTTAATGTATCGAATCGGAAAGCGTGAACTCATCAAGATGAGGGTTAACTTACGTAGGGTCTCACATCTGATGAGGGTCGAAATAAGTGGCATCAATGTCACTATCCCGAAACAGCTAGCTGTCATGTGAAAGAGAAACAGAGGATATATCATCGATGAAAGCTGCTGAAGGGCACTACTGTGATTGTAATCAGAGAGGACCTCACAACTCTACGATTCGAACTGTTAGCCAAAACTCTGTAAAAAAAATTCTCTCAAAAGTGTGTGGACCGAAGCCGGCAAAATTTAGGTTTTTTTGAATAACAACACAAACATTATAAAATCCAAAACTGACTTCAATGAAATATTTCATGATACATTATTAATTGTTGAAAGAATAATGTCGTACTCAATTTCACTTCTACATTTACATAGTAGTCTTTATTGTAACATCATTAAAAATGCTAGAATTCTCAGATACTGGACAGTCTAAAAGAAATTGAAACTTATGTTTTCAATGATTTTCATGAATGGTGTGAATGGGAAAATGACGCTAAGCAAATTACGTTGGAGATTATGCATTTCAATATAAGAAGCTTCAGAAAAAACTGTGATGAATTGTTAATATACATGAGAGAATATCGGGAGAATTCAGACATCATTGTTTTATCTGAAATATGGGAAATAAACCGGGTTATCTAATTCAATATAATTAACTTTACTGCTCCTGATCATATATATTAATAATAGATTACTGTCAAGTAAAAACATGATATCTAATAGAAACCGATATGATGAGAGCTTCAATTATTATATATGAGAAAAAATTTGGTTGGTATAACGGCCTCTTATAAACTTCCATCTACAGATATCTCAACCTATCAAAGGGATCTTCAAAATCACTTGTCGAACCAAAAAAAAAACACATTAAAATTATTATTGAGGACATCAACATTAATTTATTGAAAAATTTAAGCAACGTACAGAACTATTTGAATATACTAGAAGAAAATGGATTTTTATCATATATTTTTTTATTATATTTTAATCGTATACTGATTCTAGTATAGATCAACAGCATCGTACATATACACATTTTTCAGGGTCATCTTATATCTTCTATCTTATATCTATATCATATGCAGATGATACTACAATTATTTTCACTGAAGATTGTAGGCTAGAAGTCTTCAAGGCAGCTGAAAAAAGAATAAAGAAAATAAATTATATATCTCTTCAGTTCGAATATTGAAAAAAAAATATGACTATGATCAGCAAGAAAATGAACTAATTAAAATAGATAAATTTCATTATAATCAAGATACACGTTCATGTCCCAGGATAAAAAAAACAACAATATCAAATATTTAGGAGTCATTACGGAGAAACGTATTCGATTTGATGAGCATGACCTATATATGAGAAACAAATGAGGCAACTCGTCCACACATTCTATTACTTTAAAGTTATAATGAACAAAAAAATATGCTGACTGTATACTACTCGTTCTGTTAGCAGGTATTGTAACACAGCAAGAGGGAGAATGTACAATAACAATCTTGGCTGTATACAAACTATACAAAACACTATTCTGATGATAATACTCATGCCTGATCTGGATATTTTTCCATATGAATATGAATTGAATAATCAAAAAATACCAATCATGCTACAAAATGTCTATGAATCCGCCATTGTTTAGAAAAAGTCACTCTCATAGATTTGTACACTTTTTCGGTTCGAAACTACATAACTGCTAATACCATAAGAATCCAAGAAAAATTGGAATTTCAAAAAAATTTGAACTGGCTATAAAAACACGAGGTAGTTTCGCTTCATTTTCTCTTGACCAACATCAGACTGTCCTATATCAACAGCAGTATTCCATTCACGGCCCTTTTTTGAGAATTTCTAAAAAACACAACAGAAGCATATATCTGCTTAGTGCAGTAGTCTACTCAGAATTTGGCCATCAACAAGAACAAAAACCAATACATCACCTATTATTATCATTATAATTCACGTCTAACCTTACCTAGTCGGGTCGGAACCCCCACTGCTCCTACCCAGTGTGCGAACGCGCTAGCAAACTGAACCAATGATCACTCTCTGCACTGTGGGGTAAGTGATCACTGGCTCCGAGAATCCTGAGTCCTGAGCAGACGCATCGTACCGAGAATAAAGGCCTTCTGCATGCGGCCAGCCAAGATCTCTACCGAATTACGGCACGCTGGTATGGTATTGAGTTCCGAGAGTATCGTCTTCAACAGAATTTAACAATTTAATTTTTTATATCTGGTTCAATTGAGTGAATTTTGCACTCTGTACTTAGAACTTTCAATGGCCAATAGAAAATGGTCAAGAAATATTTTTACAGGGTGTTGTATTCCTTGGACCAAGCCCAACTATGTATTCTCAAATTTGAACCTTTTATTTTATTTTTTATCTGAGAATGAGCAGATTGAAGTCATCATCGGTGAAAATTAATATTTTGAGAGTTTAGAAAATACGTTTTAGCGCCTTTTTCATCGTTGTATGGATTCATATCGAATCAATTTTCGAAGTGATGATATGTTGGAAAAATTTTCCGTTAAACAACTGACGAATGCCATTACTCAGAAGTCGAAACTTGTTTGTGCAAAGGATTAACGAGGCCTTACCTTTCAACGTGTGAATACAAGAACGGTGGTCCGGCGGGGAAGTGAACTCTGGTCATCCGTTTGACTTACATCTACACTACCGAGACCACAATTAATGCATTAATTATTAATAATTCGCCAAAAAAACATTATTCTTCAATAGTCCAATATTCACCAATGATGAATTGATGCTTTCGAAACAAATCAGAATATTCGATGTGGTTATTAAATATATCCCAAAAGTTAAGTAAACATGAAGAAATATGAAAATCATTTTGAAGTTGGGGGTGGTTGAAAAAAAAACACCCTCAGAAGTAGCATAACTTTTATAAAACACTGGGTTCTTCGAACTTGAATAAAGCTTTTCAAGAATATTTAGTCGTCTCTCCATTTAAAGTTGATAAAATCAAGTTATCTAGTGTATAGAGTCGGTTGTGTGCTGAGAACTGAGAGGAAAATGCTAGGAGTTATTATTTTATATAGCAGCATCGTTCTGATGGGCCATTTGAATCTGCATACATCAGCGTGAAGTAAGGCGCATATCAACACAGGCGTTAACACTAACGTTAGCGCAGGTGGAGCAGGAGAGTCAAAAATTAAACAGATTACAGACATTGTTGTCACTTCATTCTAGATTCATCCCAAGTTCTCGACATTTTTTTACTCGACAACGTTCTGTGCGATTTTGCCGCCCTGGGTGACCGCCCGTATGTTCCGCCAGCCTTGTCTTCAACCACTGCTCTGTCTGACCTATCTCATTATTCGCAAAACTCCAACCGCTTTAAGTTACATGTGAAGCGATACCGGTGCGGCAACGTCGCATCCAGAGCGTCGGGACGCTCGCATCGCCCTGAAAAGTGGTCGAAGCGCAGGCTTTGAGACTGGCGCTGCCCGGCAACTTCAGTCAGTGACATGATATCAATCGAACAGAGTCGTGACAAAATCCATTCTCGCAGAGAGACATGTATAGCGATGAATTTGCACACAGCAGACAGATTATTTGTGGTAAGCACTTCGATTAGATAAGATACGCGGAATTATCGTTCACCTGGTTTTCCTGATTGACGGTGGTTTTGTCAGAAAAACGTCGGTCTACGTGATGCAATGCCCCTCAGAGTTTCCATTCTGAGTGACACCTTCTGAGAAAAGTCGATCATTCAGTGATTAAATGAATTAGAAATGAATATCAATGAATTTATACTGCTGCGATTCACAATTAAAAATGCAATGAAGACAAAATAACGAGAAATAGGTGAATGATGTTTAGTAAACACTGGCATTTTTGTCGTATACAGACTATTGTAAAATAATAACAAACGAACTACTCAGAGACCCAATTGACATAATCAATTATCCATTGAAGTGGACGTTGCAATTTGTTAGGAATTCTTAGTTGAACTTGGCGTTATTTCATCTCTGAGGATGAACAAGTTCTCTCCCTGCGCATGGCAAATTGGCAGAATCAGGGGATGTGTAATTTAACGTGCTTTTCGACGGGTGGCTGTGACTACGTGATTTTCTGTGGGGATGAGAAAACATGTTTCATGAAATTTACGAGGTTCCATTCTTTCGTTTTTTTTTCATTTTCATTTATATAACCTGTCCAAAAAACTGGTGATTGCTTTCGAAATCTTTATACTCCACAACAAAATTTCCTGAATAACAAGTACATGAATTCATTCGATAATCTTATCTTCAAGTGATTCCAGGCGCAAAAATCGCTCAAACTTGCCTGATTTCCTTGGGTACTTCTCAAAACCATGTTCATGGGTCTTCATAAATCAATTTATTTTGCAATCCAGGTGCCGGTACTCGAATTTCACTCGTATATAAATTGTGAACACAAAAAAAAATCATCCCAAATGCCTAGTAACGTAAGTGCCCGGCCAAGTTTTTTTGTATCGGCTTCCATACATTTCCGTAGGAAGCCTCATATCTGTTTCGTACATTACTGTGGTACAACCAATTGGCATGGTGTGGCTATGATCCCATAAATTGGCAAATCACAGAGCCCCTTTTTTTGTTCGAAGCAATTGCCCTATTGTGACTAGGCCACCTCACCCAATTGTAGGGAAGCCCGGCTTGCCCTAATGGCCCAGAAAAACAAGATTTTCTGCCTTTTCTGTTTTAGTGATTGAATATTATTAAAAAGTACCTTTCAATGTTCAGTGAACAAATCCAAAATTCAAAAGTGTTGATCCTTGACAGTATCAAATAATAGTTTAATAAATTTTAAAATTTTACCTTACTTTTCGGCATCTCTGCTAGTTGACAGATAGATGAATAGATAGATAGATAGATAGATACTTTTCTGCTAGTACATTTTCTATTGGAATTCTTATGGTTTACTTAACTTTACAAAACCATTTCCTTCTACTGAGAAGAGAGCTGACAAGGTGAGGAGCAGCCAATGAAGAGAGAAATGAATCAATAAGAAAAACAGAAAATACGTGAATTCCGAACAAAATCCAAATATTTCACGAAAATAACCAATCCCTTGAATCGATTGCGTTTACAAGTGACCGAAAAGTCGTCTTCATTTCGATTTATTTATTCCATCTTCAATTTTTCATAATTCATCCATGACTCGACCTTGTGCAGAATACCCACCCCTTTGTCATGAGCTTGAAGACCTGTGAAACCTCTCTTGCTCAGGGTATTCTTTTCAATGAAACAGCTGAACTTTGGAACTCCTCACCGAGAAAGATTTTTCCTGAGGCTCACAAGCTTCAAAAATTTTAGGCGATGTTCTTTGAATATTAAAGGGCTTTCCTTCTGTGTGAATCTGTAGATGAAAAAAATTATCATGAGCGAGACGACGCCATCAGTGATTCATTTGATTTTGATTTGGTTCATACCATATAATATTTTAAAGATTCTCACAAAAAAGTTGATTCATCCTAAAAAGTCATATCAATATTTTCGAACCAAAAACTAATAATTTCCAGCGACGTATTCATAACATTCACTTTTTCGTTCTCACAGAAAACTGAAAATCAGTACTCATACTATAGTTTTTTTTTTTGAAGGTCACAAATTATAATTCTGATAAGGCTGCATAAAATATAAGTGTAAAACTTTTCGAATGATGTACGCATTACCCGCATACATAATGGCATGTATTCACGAAAGGTAGATAAGATGGAGCTATTATGTCAGCCGTCATTTGGCAAATTTTTCTAATAATTTGGTACGATACTGATTCACTTTTTATTTATTAATCCATTTGTCAATTCTTTGATGGCTAGTCATCATCTTATTCCAATATTTCTCTTGGTTCAGGAAATGAAGCATTTTTGCTCGCAATTATTTCGTCCACCATGGATCATTTTCTTTATCATGAGGTTGATAGATAGATAGATAGATAGATAAATTTATTTCTTTGTTTAACATATACTAAGTATAAGAGTATTACACATTGCCATGTAACAAAGAAAACTTCACAAAAAACAGAACAGAAAATTACATAAATTATTCACTATAATATAATATAAATTCCAAATATTATAACTATAATATATATAAGACATACATGTGTATATAGAACACAACAACGAATATGTGATGAAATAGCACTAGTTGTCAGCGAGCGAATCACTTAGTGATTCACTAAACTCATTTATCTTGTAGGGAGCCATGTTGATAAGATTTTTTCTTATTTTCTTTTTGAAAGATTCTAGTGGTAGTTCCCTCGTTTCACGAGAGAGCAAATTGAAAAGGGGAATACCTATAGATTTACTTTTTTCCAGCGTTGTACGCTAGAGCCTTGAGGGTGGTTGCCACCCCATCACGGGGTGGAAATTTTTTATAACATTTCATGTGTAGGAATCGACGAAAAAAAAATCTAAGAAAAACATGTTCCATACGTTTTTTTCGTGAAAGTAATATTTTTTTGAGTTATTAGAAGTTGAAAGTAACAGTTTTTTGACGAAAAAAAAGTCTTTTTTAAATGTTTTTTTTTGCAAATAACTCTAAAACTATGCAATTTATCGAAAAAAGTGTGGAAAGGCAAATTGCAGCTTTTGAAAAAAACAAAAACAATACTTCCTTCATAATTTTCCTACGACACATACGAACTGAGATACAGCAAATTAATGCGTAGCTTTTTTCGTCGAATATTTAAATTGGAAAATTCACAGCGAAATAACGAGAAAAATTTGCATTTTTCGAAGAAAGCTCATGGAATCTTTTTCAAAGTATTCAATTACAGCTTTCGAACAAATAAAAAATGTCTTCCTAGCATGAAAATTGACCGACTTATGATCAAAATAAGATCGGAACACGGAATATCTCTCGAAATGCTAAGATACGAGGAAAACGATACAGCACTAAATTGTATTTTTTTTAATGAAAAAAATTTCCGTGTGTAGATTTTTTGTAAAGTGAATATTCGGCGAGATATAGCCGTTTAACACCTACATTTACGATCGAACATCACCTTAGTCAAGCGCTTTAAACTCTCCCCATTTAAAAATTGAGGGATCTTAAGTAATCAATAAATAGTCTTATAGCTCTTGAAAAGCTCTACAAAATCGTTCCTGAATTTTTTTTTCTATCACCTAAAATGAAGGAGTTATGCTCAAAAAACCGATTATTTTTTTTTAATTTAAATACCCGCTTCGGAGCGTAGTAATCTACATAATCGGTAAATTCGGCCGTTATACATTATATGCTCCACTTTATCCATTCATATTGAAAGACAGAGGAGAAAAATCTGCTCGCGTGTGTGAGTGTATATTTCGTTGATATCTCACCAGTGTATTCTAAAGTTCGAAGACATATTATAAAAATTTCAATGTTTTCAAGGGTAGTTTATAACAAGGGTAGGTTGAAAGATAATGAAATTGTATCCTAAAGCATGAAACAATCATCATTTACCTATATTTATTATATTCGACAATTAGGGGTAGTTCCCCCCCCCCCCCCAAAAAACAAAAAGCGAACAACGGCACAATATAGAAAATGAACTAGAGGGTGTAATAAACCTTATCGCAAATTTTTCTACTAGTCGGTGCTGGACGGAAAAATTGCGAGGTTTTACCATTTTTTTAGTTTCATTTTCTGAACTATCTCCCAAATTTAGAGTAACTAATTGTCGCGAACAGTTTATTTTGGTTTATTAAGTTTGTTGGATCCACAGAACAGATAGAACTCACAGAGGCCTATGGTTCGAACCCAAATCCGATCGAATGCCATTGAAAAAATTGTTAAAGACCTCATTACGCTCAAAATTGCTGAATTGATCGAAATTGAAACGGTGAAAACAATTGGTTTCAATTCTTATTCCAAACTCAACGAAAGGCGATATGATGAAATTATTCCTTCCCTTCACACCATACTTTGTTTATTGTAGGAACATTCTGGTATGAATGATATTGAAACCTGTTCCTAAGAACGAAATAATCCTTTCTTTCTTAGCAATAGATTTCAATAAAGTTAATAATATAGACAATGGAAGTTCAAATCATTTCCATTCAGCAAGGAACATTGTCAACCACATTCAAGCAAATTCTGTTATGACCTATAATGACTCATTTCAAAGAGCATAGAGAGGCAAATTTCATTGTCGAAAGGGATAATTTTCACACCCTGAATGATTGGTGAGTATCATGAAGTTCAAACTATTCTGGTATTATCTGGCATATCGATTGTTTCTATCATTGATGCGTCTTTCCATATATGAATGCACATTATAGTTCATCTGAATTTTTCTCATAAACAACCAAGTAGTTTTTTCATGGTGAATGATCATTAGTTTTTCACATGAAATTGAACAAGGAATTCAATGAAATCGTGTCGGATGTGCAAAAAATGAGGGAAGCTTGGTGGTATTTGATTAGCTGATATTTCTGAACCAAGCTTACAACTGAAAGAAGTTCATTTCAGCTCGTATCGATCACTGAAGTTACATTACGCATTGAATTCACTCTAGGAGCTACGAAGAGAATAAAATTTAATTTAACTGGCCTATACTTGATGAAAATTCAGCTAGAAACGCAGAAAACTAAGTAGGAGAAAAAAATTGAAAACACATTTTCACTCCTTTCAAACAGAGGGCCGAAAAAATTCGAGTGATATGAAAAATTGCACAAAAAGTGGACAAAATTGAAACTTATTTTGATACAGTCAGGAAGAATCACCTAGAAAATATACTTCTCTTGTCCTTTCATTAACAGATTCATATTGATTCACATTAAATTCACTATTAGCATGAAACATTTCAAAAAGATAATGAACAACTCTGAAACCTCACTTCGATCGATTTTGATGAAGAATAACAGAGAATATATTTACTACTCTTTAGCTACTACATTTAGAGTGGGTTCAGATCCAATCCTCTTATGATGTTCAATGTGAACATCAAATAATTGTATTTCAAAATGTACTAAATAGAACTATGCTTTTTCATATTTCCAAGTCCTATAGATTTACTTTATACAAAACAATTGTGCTGTGAAGAAATTTTTCTGAATGTTTCAAAAAAGAAAACATAACATGTGAAAATCGAGATGACTCAGAGGAAATGAATATTGACCAATCGTAAAATTTCAACTAGTGACTAATAATAATTGATTGTGAATTGAGATTTGACGCGCCTGAAAGCAGTTAGGTGGATTTCAATCAGTAGTGGAAATTCCACCTCAGTCATTCAGACACCAAAAATGCACCACTCATTGATACAAACGTCACATCTGACCAGTTTCTCTGAATCTTCAGCAGATTATTGAAAATATACAATGAGCTCATTATTGGTTGACTTATCAAATAAATGCGGGATAAAAAATCAGCAATGCATTTAAAGTATAACAATGAATTCAACCTATAGTCGCTACGTATGCCTTCTTCTTTATTTCTAGACTTTTGAATCCTGGCTCGTTTTTAGACATGAAAAAAAAACACCACCAAATCATAGGAGATGTTGAATTTTTTACGAAGAACTGGGCTTAGTCACTAGAAGTCCATCAGAACTTTAGGTCTTCAGGTCAATGAGTTCTCGAATTTTACCCCCTCCCGTACGTGCTGGTAGGGAACGTAGTCGTTGGATCATTGAAGGAGACAGTAAACAACTTTTTAGCAATACTTTCAACTATCTCTATTTTTTACCTCTTAATCACTTTAATTTTTCTCGTGTACATGAATTCTGAATAATCTCTAATTTTTATTATTCCTCTTCACATCGGAAACAATAAGAAAAATGTAATTATCATTCCTTGGCCAAGAAACAAGTATATTGTGATTTCTACCTATCATGAATTTGATACACGACGAAATGCGTTGAAGAATTAAGTCGAGCATCCTACGTTGGTGGCCTCCTTCCAAAAATTTTGTTTTTTCATTTGAGCAACAGATTTATTGTTTGTTTGTGACACTAAGTTTTCGATTTTCATTTCGCTCCAGTTCTCAACTATATTATTGTCTCTTGCGAGGTACCTGTTTTACTTCTTGGTAACTCCGATCAATCTTCAAGAGTATCCATACATTGGGAAACGTGTATTCTAGAGAATTTTCTAGCAAAATTTCCATCCGTTTCTATTTTTTATCTCTTGATCACTTTTCGTTCTCGCGTGTACATGAATTTTGAAAGAACAAGAAATATGTAATTATTATTCTTTGGTTGGCAAACAAGTATACTGTAACTTTTACCTATAAACAATTCACAATCAATTATTATTAGTCACTAGTTGAATTTTTACGATAGGTTAATATTCATTTGCTCTGAGTCATCTCGATTTTCACATGTTCTGTTTTTATTTTTGAAACATTCAAAAAAATTTCTTCACAGCACAATTGTTTTTTATAACGCATATCTATAGGACTTGGGAATATGAAAAAGGATAGTCCTATTTAGTACATTTTGAAATATAATTATTTGAAGTTCACATTGAACATCATAATAAAATTGGATCGAACCCACTCTAAATGTAGTAGCTAAAGAGTAGTAAATATATTCTTTGTTATTCTTCATCAGAATTAATCGAAATGAGGTTTCAGAGTTGTTTATTATCTTTTTGAAATGTTTCATGCTAATAGTGAATTTAATGTGAATTCATATGAATGTGTTAACGAAAGGGGAGGAGAAGTACATTTTCTAAGTTATTCTTCCTGACTATATCAAAATCAGTTTTAATTTTGTCCACTTTTTGTGCAATTTTTCATATATTACTTTAATTTTTCAAGTTTTCGGCCCTCTGTTTGAAACGAGTGAAAATATGTTTTCAATTTGTTTCTCCTCCATAGTTTTCTGGGTTTCTAGCTGAATTTTCATCAAGTTATTCAGGTCGAAATTGAAATTTCCTGAATTACAGTTGACAATTGATATTTTCATATTTTGATAATCACAAAAGGGAAAGGTGTGAATTGTAGAGACTTTTTCAAGGTAATTTTCATTCAACCCTGAAAGCTGTTCGGCTTTCCTTTGCTGTATCTTTTCGCTTGTTTCTCTCCTGGCATTTGTTATATGTCCTTATGTATTTTTTTTCAATAATAATCGAAGTGGAGCTGTTTATTCAGACAAACTTTCAATGAATCTACCTATATGATTCACTGAACCAAGAAATTTCTGTAACTCTTTTACATTGGAAGGTTTTTGATATTTAGTATAGCTTCAACCTTGCTTTGGTCTTCTCGAATATCTGCACCTGAAACAATGTGTCCTAGAAAATGAATTTTTGTCGTTGCCAATTTTAATTTTTCTCCATTAAATTTGACATTGAACTTCCTAACGCTATCTACAGAACATCTAAGTCTTCTATTATGTTCGTGTCTAAGGTGGTGCCATAAATCAAAAAGTCATCAATATCAATACATGTTTTCAAACCAAGAATTGGTTCGTAATCGCCTTCTAAGACAAAAATAAAAAACATGTTTTGAATTTCTGTAACTTACTAATACTTTATAGACTCCAATAATATTAAGTTCATTTTTATTGTATACTATCAAAGACTTTTTCGTATAATTTATTTTCGGTTTCTCATCAAACTGATAGATACGAATATTAGCTCTACCTCCTGGATCTAATTTGAGATTCACTTCAATATCATTGATAGAACATTTTTCCATCCAACACCTGTGATATTAATTCGAAATATCTTTTACTTCACTAATTGTAGCATCAATTTCTGTCAAACACCCGATTACAAGATTATTTACCATTGGATATTCATTCACACTCACAAATATATGACTTACTTCATGAACCTTTTTCGCCATGCATGTCTTGGATAAATGATTCATTTTCATACATTTTGTACATTTTTTTCCCAAGCTGGACATTTTCCATAATCATGTGAGGTTCCGCATCGATGACATATGCTTCTTTTATATCTCTTCTCTGCATTTTCGCGAAATGTTTTTTCTGGTTGCTTCCTAATTATAGTTCGCAATTCGGTAAAATTCTATTACCGGACGCCACCTATTTTGAGAAAAAAATTTGATGCGTCTTACGCATTTCGGTCTCCGGAACAAAAAATTCTCATGAAAATTTTGGCGGTCTCAACTAGTTTTGGAGATACGGCCCCCCAAAGACAGGACGCTTATGTTTGTTTTTCAGCCAATTCTGCTCGAAATTCCTCCTTCTTTATATCAGCACAATATACACATTCACTTTCTTCACCACTCTTCAACAGAATTGGAAGCATTTTTTAATACTGGAGTGAAAAATATTTCCTGATAGGAAATTGAGGTTAACATAACTATGGAACTTTTTCAATCTTGTGCAGTAATTGATTTCCTGGAAAATATCCATCGACTTGACTGTATCTCAAGGGGTGCTTCACTTTCGTAAAATTTATACATCAAATCAAAATTTCTAGCAGATTTCAAGATTTCTTCAAGGATTTCAGGTGGGATTTCTGGATCTCAACATGGATTTCAAGAAAATTTCTAGCGAATTTTGTACACCAGATTTCCGAAGTGAAAACCCTCTCGCAGTATCATCTACCTTCCAGATACCCAGAATTTCTCATTTGTTTCTCCAAATATTTATTGCTGGAGTCAGCATATTTCATATCAAAGAAGTCTGCCCTACAAAAGTTGTGCGAGACAGTCGAAAACCACGTAATTTCTTTACTCAAATAATTAATCATCTATAACTCGACAATTCTGAAATAGTTACGTAGAGGCAGAAATTTCTGAGAAAGCTATGTCAAATTTCACGTGGGAAGATAAAATACCCATTTCGTTCCTTAATTTCCTAAGTGGTTCACTTTGGGAATTTGGAACGTCAACATGCCCTACTGTGAAAGATGTGTTCATTCTCTATTGAAATCCGAAGTTTCCCTTTAAGATGATTGTTGGCGAAAAGTGATTTGAAAGAGTAGAATAATTGGATTATTCAGAGACAGGATTATAATTCTTTGGAAGTTTTCAAAAAAAACATTAATGTATTAAGCGGAATTTCACTCACGACCTATTTCGGGATGAAAGGTTCAGAAGATTTTTTCTTGAAAGCTTTGAAGCTGTGTACGTTGGAGAGGGTGGTAAAAAAACAGGGCCGATTATTCGAAGGGGGGATTTTATATGTGGACATTTTTCTTTTAAATAGTTTCGTGATGTGTGATTATGAATATTTATAAATTAAAAGAGAATTCCATAGGGAGATTACCCCCCCCCTTGGGTACACCCCAAAAGGTACATGATATAATTTTTGAATCATTATGTTGAGTTCATCTTAAAATGCAAATTCAACGGTGTAGTGAATTTAAACGATATTTTATTAGAAGCATTAAGGTGGATTTATGCAACAATGTCTTTCACTTCAACTTTCAACTTCAACATTTGAAACTGTAATTTGCTTTTGCGTCTGTGCCAATTACAGACAATAATGACAATATAATATGTTGTTGGTTTTTCTCCTCAGCAAGTAAATTCACAATTTGTTTTCTACACCTCGTGGTAACCTCTTGGAGATCCAAACCCTATACTTAGAGTTGCATTATTTTCTAATGAACTATTTTGTATAACTTCATATATTACATCGGAAACAATTCAAAGTGATAATAGTAAATATTTTCGAGTTATTAAGTGAAATTATTTGAATGATATCGAAAAACTTTCAGGTATGTTTTGGCTAATAGCACTACACAGTATTATCCATCTAATGCCAATAAAAATATTAGATTCAGAAACTGCAAAGTTATTCAAAATCATATTTTAAAAAAAGATTGAAATTTGTCAATATTGAATTAAACTGGCCGATACTTGATGAATATCCATTTTCAACACAAAATACTGCTATATCTTGTACGATTCTAATTAACATTGGATTTGCAAAACTGCGTCATATATTTCGCTATACTGTAGCTTCTTCAAACTGTGGTCTTTTGTATTCCAGATTTTACTTGAGTCCAGCATGGAAATCAAACAAAACTTCTTCTCCTAGTAGACAATAAGCACGATTTTAGGAAATTGAGACATTGGTGGACTCCTCGGTAGTGAAAGTGTGATTGTAATTATTTTTAAATAAACAGTAGTTTTTGAGGGTACTGTATGGGCGAGAAAAAGTATAGGAATAACCTCATAGACTAAGAGCCAGTGACAGTTTTGCGTGATTATTTAGTTAAGCCCTATATTTCGAGAAAGTGTGTAACGCTCTTTCTAAGCTCCTGTCACTTTGGCGCCCTGGTCAAGGTTCTTCTCGGGCGCCACCTTCTGTTTAGAGTGTGAAGGACACTGCTCCGAGCAGCTTCAGTGGAGTAAAATAATTCCAGGGGTCACAAGATGTTGAATATTTGAATACGTAATTTACGTCCTGGTAATTTACTGCTAGGTAAGGAGTTTATCAATAAATCATAAGTAACTTCGGACAAATGTATAATTTATTATCAACTCAAACAACACGTTCAACAAATATCGTGCAAGCACACAGTCAAAACGGGCAAAGCAAGAGAAAGCAAGCGGGTCTTACGGAAAGTCGAAGCTATGATCTAAGCGATATATTACAGTGTTAAGCGGCAAGCTCTACGGTATCGGTTAAAGCTCTGTCTACGGTGGTACGACCCTCAACCAATACAATATCAATTCTTTGTACCCTCTAGTTTACAAAACGACCTCTCAGTTCCGATTTTTCAATCTATTCAAGGAAGTAATTGATAATGATGGTCTAGAGCTTTCTGTCACCCGAGTTGTTCACAACAGGTCCAGAAAACTCTCCTCAAGGCTTCTGCTCTCAACACCCGAGTTTTTCACAACAGGTGTTGAAACTCAGAGCACTCAAAAATAAAATACCGGTAATATCAAGTACAAGTTTTCCGATACCCGAGTTATCCACAATAGGCACCGAAAAGCGTTCCTTACGGTTATTGACCTCAACGCCCGAGTTATTCACAACAGGCGCTGAAAATCAAAACGTTCAACAAACTAATAACGGAAATTCCCAAAATAATAATGAGAGTATGAATTCTTCGATACCCGAGTTATTCACAACAGGTACCAAAAAATACACTCTTCAGGGTTTTTGCTCTCAACACCCGAGTTTTCACAACAGGTGATGCGAAACGGTCCACCCTTTACCGGCCCTAATATTTTCGGATATGCAAAACTAAATCAGAACTGAGTGTATTAAATAAAAATAACGAAAATAACTACCTCGGTTGAAAGTCTACCTGGTTCACTCTTACCACCCACTTACAAAAAGTTACCAGTACGGTCCTGGACGGTTGTTGGCTGGCGGAACGGCTGAGCGGTTGGCTGGCGGAACGACTGAACGGCTGTTCGGTACTCTCTCCAATTAGCTCTCTACTTGTCACCTTCTAGACCGCGACTGCAGAACTGCTTTCGAGACGATTCAAATTTCTGCTTTCGTAGTCCTCCGCTATAGTCACGATATCTAAGCGTAAGTGGTTCCCTCTAGCGGTACTACTCACTAACTACTCGGGTCGCAGATATCTGGTGTTGTCGGAGATTCCGAGATTCCAGTGTCGTGCGCGATAATTTTTATTAGGTGATAAGAGTAAACCGAGAGTGCTTTGTACATTGAACATTGGTGACTTCGTCACACACCCTTCCCACTTCGGGAAAAAAAAAAGAATTTTACTAACATACTTCTTTTTTTTTTCTTAACTTAACTTAATAAACTGAACGGATTACCTAACCTTACTTCAGGCGCCAGCCTCCTTCCCTGGTAGAAACCTTTATTTGGAGGTACTGGTACACCCGTTACAAAAAAAACTAAGTTTGGAAAAGAAAAACATCCCAATATAAACATAAGTTCCAAGAACACAAAAAAAATAGGATTGCTTCCACGATGAATCAATCAATGGCGGTTGGAGTGGGTACATCCACAGGCGGAACAGGTTAGATGCACTTCGGGGCTCGGACATCCACATCCATGGCAGGGAGGGTTATTCTTCTTTGGTCCATGGCAGGAACAATCTCGGGACATGGCACCTACTAGACCGCATCTGGAGCAGAAGAGAACGGACCGGGTCTGGCGGCATTCTTGGCGTGAATGTCCAGGTTGTCCACATCTCCAGCAAAGTTGTTTCTCTACCGGCAGATATACCGGAATGGTGAACGGGGACAGGGGGCGGTTCTCTTGGCAACGCATCGGGTTGGATGGAGACCAGAAGGCGTCGTTAAACGGATCCTCTTCGGGATGTTCCAAAAAATACGGATGTGTAGGGCTGTCGGACCCGGCGGTGGCGGTAGGAGAAGCTGTAGCAATGTTCGCTTCAGGTGGAGCCAGTGATCCTTGACTCGGGTCCGGTTTTAAGGCTGAAGAAGCGGTTCCTACCGGGTCGGATACGGAGGATTTGATCCCTTGGTCATTCTTCGGTACTGTCTCGGAAGACTCATCGGTGTCTTGCATAGCTTCCAATAACTCGGCAATAATCTTATCCACCGGGCGGGGGGATTGTTCGGGTTCCAACTCCAATTCCAGGACGTCCATTGTCGGTTTAAACTCTCCCTAGGACACAGACGTAAAATCAGAATTCGAAATAAAACACATTAGTAACGGAAGTATGTATTCTCAACAATTGGATTTAAAACAACGATTATAAAAGAAAATAGAAAAAAAAAAACAAAAAAAAAACTCCTGTAGGCAAAAAAAATAGCTTTAAGAGGGAAAGAAAGAAAAAAAAACGACTATTGAGGCAGCCACACCCGGATACTCTTCCCTTGAGCGTTTGTGAGACGGTAACGGATCCGATTGGTCACCTGGTCCGACGGTCGGAGGGCTCGGAGGGCTTGAGTGAGTTCCTCACTCCACTGCTCCCGAGACGGACATGCCAGTAGGGCATCGTACAGCTTCTCGGTCGTCCATACCGTTTTGTTCGTTCCGGTGTCGACGGTCGGCGTGGGGAACGGTGGTCCGGCTTTTGGTAATGCTCGGGGTTTGCTATGGAGGGGTGGAGGATTTGGCGGTATCGGAGTGTCTCTGACGTCGACGAAAGTGACAGACGGGGAGGTAGGACGGTGGGTTTGTCCTTCTACTGGGCTGGGTAGGGACGGTGGAAGACCAGGAGGTAGGGGAATATCCCTCACGTTTATTGGAGGTGGCGGACGGCGGGCTTGTACTTCCACCGGACAGGGACGGGTCGGTTGGCGTAACGGCGGCCCCGACACCTTTGCTTTTGGTCGACGGGAGGCTAACTCCTTAGCTAGGGCTCGACACGCCCTCGTGAGTGTTCCCATTTTCCGCCTCTTCCTTTCTCCGTCTTTCGGAGGACTGCACGTATCTTTCGGAGGAGTTGCTCCTACAGGGGGTTCTCCTGGGAGACGTTTCGACATGGTCTGTAATAGAGGGAGTGATAGAGAAAAGAAACATCCTTAGTCAATATGGGCAGGACGTAGATCTTTAACATGAATCCGCAGTAGCTGTTTGCCGGTATTACTTTTCAAATTATAGACTACTGGAGAAATAACTTTTGTCACGGTATACGGTCCGGAATATTTAGGAGCTAGTTTTGCGGCGAAGTTCTTCTCGGTGGACGAGAGGGGATGTTCCTTTTTCATAACTAGATCTCCAACATGGCATCTCCATTCTCGGTGTCGCAGGTTGTAGTGTCGACTCTGGGTTGCAAAAGCTCGGGCGAGATTCAGTCTGACTAATTCAAAAGTCTCTTGCAGTCTCTTCATTCGGTCCGTATATTCGTTAAGACTTTCCTCTGAACTTATTGGATCCCTTCTCTCTTCGGTGATCGGCACTACTTTTCGGTACACGGCTTTCGGGACCTCTAGTTCTCTCCCAAAGTTCAGGAACGCTGGAGAGTATCCGGTAGTACTATGTCGGGCGGTATTGATGGCAAACAGCAGATCCGGAAGGTGGGTGTCCCATTTTCGGTGATCCTGCTCGCAGAATTGAGCGATCATTGTCTTCAGTGTCTTGTTGGTACGTTCCACCGGATTGGCCTGCGGGGTGTACGGAGGGGTACGTCGGTGCTGGATCCCCAAATCTCGGAGTAATTCCTCGAAGAGGTGTCCGGTGAACTGAGAACCGTTATCACTGACGACAGTGGTCGGACAGCCAAAACGGACGATGATTTCCTCGTATAGCGCCTGTGTAACAGCTTTCGCGGTGGCTTTCCTAATCGGACGGCATTCCACCCACTTCGTGAATCTGTCCTGGAATACTATCAGGAAATTGTTTCCACGAGAGGACCGAGGTAACGGACCCACGAGATCCGTGCTCACACATTCCCAAGGTTGGCGGTTTTTCGAAGGTTGCATCAGTCCGGGAGGTTTCATCTGGGAAACTTTGTACTTCTGGCAAGAAGGGCATTTACGTACATATTTAGCTATGTCTCTGAACATACCAGGCCAGTAATAGCGGGCTGATACTCGTGCCACGGTCTTTGCGATACCAAGGTGTCCAGCAGTTGGCCTGTCATGCATTTCTTGAAGGACTTGAAGTCGGATGGGTTTAGGTACACAAAGCTTCCACGGATCTGCTAATTCTGGCTCCGTTAGGTCATTGGCCTCCCAGAAGTGTCGGTATAATCGGTCGTCGCGAATACAAAAATCCGGAAAGCCTTCTGGATTTTTACGGACTTCTTCCTTACGTCTGTCGTACCATGCACATTTATTACTACCTTCCAGGGTGGCGATCTCTGGTGTAATGACTTCGCTCTCTGTGGTGGGTTCTCGCGATAAGGCATCGGCCACCTTATTCAAACCTCCTCGACGGTACTTGATTTCGAAGTCGTACTGCTGCAAAAACATGCTCCACCTAGCAAGACGTCCAGTCGGGCTCTTTATCGAGTGGAGCCATCGCAGGGATTGGTGATCGGTGATTACTAGGAAACGGTAGCCTTCCAGGTAGGGCCTCAGCTTCTCTATTCCCCAAACAATCGCTAAACACTCCTTCTCGGTTACTGAATAGGCTCGTTCGGTTGAAGTCAAGGAGCGACTAGCATAGGCGATGACACGCTCACCTTGTTCTGTATTTTGGGTCAACACTGCTCCCAAGCCATGGTCCGACGCATCGGTCTGAAGGATGAACGGTCTGTTGAAGTCTGGACATGCTAATACCGGTGACTTGGTGAGGCAATCCTTGAGTTGTTGGAAAGCTCTCTCTTGTTCTTCACCCCAGTGCCATCGACGTCCCTTTTTCAGCAGGCGATGCAACGGAGCAGCAATTTCTGAGAAGGAGGGCACAAAGCGTCTATACCAAGATGCTATCCCCAAGAAACGTCGTAGCCCACGGATGTTTGTTGGTGCACGGAGCTCCACAATACTGGCGACTTTCTCGGGGTCTGTACGGATTCCCTCGGACGTTATTAGGTGTCCCAAATACTTTAGTGACCTGCGGCCGAACTGGCACTTTTCTGGGTTCAGTCGGAGATTAGCGGCTTTCAATCGCCTAAATACTTCCTTGAGGTTGGCAAGATGTTCCTCGAACGAACTTCCCAAGACGATAATATCATCTAGGTATGCAAAACAATAGGGGTCCATTTCTGGTCCGATTATTTTGTCCATCAGGCGTTGGAACGTTGCAGGAGCGGCATGCAAGCCGAACGGCATAACTCGGAACTGGAACAATCCACGGCCAGGTACGGTAAACGCCGTGATAGGTTTACTGTCCTCGGATAAGGGGACTTGCCAATATCCTTGTCGCAAATCAATACTGGAGATGTATTGCGCCCGCCTGAGTTTATCCAAGACTGCATTGATGAATGGTAACGGGTACGCATCCTTAACGGAGACGGAATTCACTTTCTGGAAATCAATGCAAAATCGGGGCTTGCCATCCTTCTTTCGGACAATGACGACAGGCGAGCTCCAGGGGCTGTCGGACGGCTCGATGATATTTTCCTGCAACATCCTATCAACTTCGGAGTTGATGACGTCTTGCATCCGAGGGTTCTGAGGTCGGTAACGCTGTTTGATTGGTTCTGAGTTGGACAGACGGATACGGTGTTCAATGAGCGGAGTGACCCCGTGAATTTCCTCAAACAACGGTAATTCTTGGTTCAGAAATTCCTGCAAGCGATTCTCTTCCTCGACGGTGAGCGTAAGCGGAGATTCCTTATCGACGGTAGACGGTGAGTCAATATCGGTGGTAAACTGTGGGTCATTATCGTCAGTCCCTAAGGGAAAGCATGGCACAGTATTTCTCGGAACCGGATCTTTATCAATACATATCTCGCCACTTCCTAGATGTAAATTAAATTGCCTTCTACTAAGAATATCCATACCGATGACCATGTCTGTCGAGAGTCCTGGTATATAACCAAAAGTTTCGGAAAAGGTGTGATTTCCCAGGGTGATATCCACTGTGTACCTTGTGGCAACTGCTATCACTTCCCCGTTGGCCAATCGTGCTGAGCTTCCGGCATTTCTACTGGGGGTGATTCCTGCACTCTCCCATTGTTCTGCTATACGATCTCCGATGTAGGATAAGGCAGCTCCTGTGTCTAATAGCGCTCTCACTGGGCCTCCTGGGGTCACTACGGTAATGTGCGGTCTGTCATCGGTTCCGCTAGAACTTGGGACAGGTGAGGCATCTGGTGGACGGTGTTGGACGGGCCTCACTCCGGTGCAACACCTACCTAGTTTCCCGAACGGGAACAAGGACAGTCCCTGGACATGACTCCTTCCCTCTTACATCTGGAACAAAACAGCCGAGGGGGTTCACGGCACTGACTCCTATAGTGTCCAGATTGTCCACATTTCCAACAATCTATGTTTTGTGGAGAAGGTCTAGACGGTTCGGTCGAATTCCTGTTGTCACGTGTCCTGAGTGGATTATTACCCATGGGCGGGTTGTTAACGGTGGGTCTAGGCGGCTGTGTAGAAACAGGTCTCGGAGGCGGTGGTGGGCGGTGGTAATCCTCAGTGGGTCGGTGTACTGGGGTCAGTTCCAAACGAAGAAGCTCGTATTCCCGAATGACTTTCACTAGGGTCGGAACGTCTGTGAAGTCGTTTCTTCGTATCCTCTGGCGGTATTCAGGATGCAGGTTACGGTATAGCCAGTTGAGTTCTTGTTCTGGATTTATCCCTCCATGTCGCCGTATCAACGTCTGTAACTCCGTAACATAAGTGGAAGTGTTCTCACTAAGTGACTGCAACCGACGGCTGATAGCAGCTTCTAAGTCCACTTGATAGTTGACGGGGAAGAAAAACTCCTTGAATGCGGTGCAAAAACTCTGCCAGTTTGCCCAGTGGAAACGGTTATTTCGGAACCACAAGGCTGGCAGTTCGTTTAGCAGCTCGGGCATAACTGGGAGAAGTCGGTCTGGGTTGATCCCTTGAGACGCACAAATTTCTTCCAACCTTTCAAGAAAGGCTGCCGGATCTCCTTTCCCATTGAATGTCACTTTCCAATCCTGCACTTTCAAGGGTGGCATGTGGCTGTTCGTTATTGCCTGGGAAGACGGCAGTGAAGGCGGTACTATTGACGGTAGAGAAGACGATACTGTACACGGCTGGGACGAAGGGAATGTTGACGGTACGGAAGACTGTAGGGGTAATGGTAGAGATGACGATCCTGCAAACTGTGACTGCCACGACGGTATTGATGGTACTGCGTATGGTAGTGATGACGAAAGCGACGACGGTATGGCTGACGGTAACCAAGAAGGCAAGGAATGTGTCAGAGATGGTGGAAATGAATACGGCAACGAAGACGGTGACGAGTACGGTACTCCTGCGTAGATTCCACCGGTCGCATACGTTGTCTGCCCCGGTAGTATTCCGTTAGTCTGCTGACTGAGAGTCGTTGTGAGATAGGTGGATGAGATGGTCGTGGTGGGGGTAGTTGTCGTAGATGTAGTTTGGACAACTACATTTCCTGGCGGATACATGTACGGTGACGTCATCAAAGGTAACGGTGATGATCGACCCTCGCGTAGAAACTTCACCAATCGTTTTCTTTGTTCCTCTACGGTCCCAGGAACTTCTAGTCGGAATTTTTCCAACTCTGTCTCCAACTCCTCTTTTCGTAAGCGGTAAACCCAGCTCACTCTGACATCACTCGGCTCTGTTCCGAGGTTTATCTTTTTCGTGAAATCCTCGTCGGAGGAGTTACCAGATTCTCCTTCGTGTCTCGACATAGCTCTAAGGGTGTAGTAAAACTTTCTATTGAAGGTCCTTCTCAAAACTTTCCTTTTTCGTCCTCTGGACTGCGGTATCTTGGAACTGGCGAGAGTGAGCGTCAAACCGGTAGCGAATTTCGCTTCAGCGACCCCGAAAACCTATTAAACGAGGTGTCTTTCGATGATCTCGCTCAAAGTTCAGAAAGTTGAAAAATCTGTCAAAATGACAGGTCGGCGATTTTCGATGGGTTTCGGTGTTTTCCAACCTCCGGAGTAGGTTTTGGACGGTTTCAGCTTCCTATCTTGCTCCCTTCTTGTTCGGATCGGAATTTCCTAGTTTGGTTGATAATTCGGTAATCTACGGCCTTGGTACGGTATAAAGAAACGGTCCCTGCTCGGGCGCCAATTTGTAACGCTCTTTCTAAGCTCCTGTCACTTTGGCGCCCTGGTCAAGGTTCTTCTCGGGCGCCACCTTCTGTTTAGAGTGTGAAGGACACTGCTCCGAGCAGCTTCAGTGGAGTAAAATAATTCCAGGGGTCACAAGATGTTGAATATTTGAATACGTAATTTACGTCCTGGTAATTTACTGCTAGGTAAGGAGTTTATCAATAAATCATAAGTAACTTCGGACAAATGTATAATTTATTATCAACTCAAACAACACGTTCAACAAATATCGTGCAAGCACACAGTCAAAACGGGCAAAGCAAGAGAAAGCAAGCGGGTCTTACGGAAAGTCGAAGCTATGATCTAAGCGATATATTACAGTGTTAAGCGGCAAGCTCTACGGTATCGGTTAAAGCTCTGTCTACGGTGGTACGACCCTCAACCAATACAATATCAATTCTTTGTACCCTCTAGTTTACAAAACGACCTCTCAGTTCCGATTTTTCAATCTATTCAAGGAAGTAATTGATAATGATGGTCTAGAGCTTTCTGTCACCCGAGTTGTTCACAACAGGTCCAGAAAACTCTCCTCAAGGCTTCTGCTCTCAACACCCGAGTTTTTCACAACAGGTGTTGAAACTCAGAGCACTCAAAAATAAAATACCGGTAATATCAAGTACAAGTTTTCCGATACCCGAGTTATCCACAATAGGCACCGAAAAGCGTTCCTTACGGTTATTGACCTCAACGCCCGAGTTATTCACAACAGGCGCTGAAAATCAAAACGTTCAACAAACTAATAACGGAAATTCCCAAAATAATAATGAGAGTATGAATTCTTCGATACCCGAGTTATTCACAACAGGTACCAAAAAATACACTCTTCAGGGTTTTTGCTCTCAACACCCGAGTTTTCACAACAGGTGATGCGAAACGGTCCACCCTTTACCGGCCCTAATATTTTCGGATATGCAAAACTAAATCAGAACTGAGTGTATTAAATAAAAATAACGAAAATAACTACCTCGGTTGAAAGTCTACCTGGTTCACTCTTACCACCCACTTACAAAAAGTTACCAGTACGGTCCTGGACGGTTGTTGGCTGGCGGAACGACTGAACGGCTGTTCGGTACTCTCTCCAATTAGCTCTCTACTTGTCACCTTCTAGACCGCGACTGCAGAACTGCTGTCGAGACGATTCAAATTTCTGCTTTCGTAGTCCTCCGCTATAGTCACGATATCTAAGCGTAAGTGGTTCCCTCTAGCGGTACTACTCACTAACTACTCGGGTCGCAGATATCTGGTGTTGTCGGAGATTCCGAGATTCCAGTGTCGTGCGCGATAATTTTTATTAGGTGATAAGAGTAAACCGAGAGTGCTTTGTACATTGAACATTGGTGACTTCGTCACAAGTGTTGTGGAGGGCCGAACTGAGTGCCATCCGTAAGGACTTGCAAAAAATCGCTCATCTTTTTATTATTTAGTTGAGGCTCATATTCCGAGTGGGTGGCGGAACGCCCCCAACATGTCGAAAAATCGTTGAACTTTTTATCATTCAGTTAAGCTCCATTCTTTAGTATGTTATTGTGCTGACATTTTCAAGTGTGTGTGACAATTGGCGGAACAAAATGGAAGTTCTGAGTACCTCGCAGAACGACTTGAATTTTCCGTATTCATAATCAGTATACTATTATTGTAGCAGCATCATGATCCATTGAAAACGCAATATATAAACGAATGAAATATATTTCAAGAAATATCAAAATGAATCATTTTAATGGAAAAAAAATGTTTTTGAAAATATCGTGTTGTAGATAAACTGAAAGAATGATTCGAATGGATTTTTTTTTAAATAATTTCCTGAAATTATTCTCTGGCAACCATATATTACATGAAAGAAGATGTAGAAAAAACGTTCAATCATTGCTCTTCGAGCTTATCTGAATCTTGTTGCTCTTCGTAAGCCGAATCCATATCACTGGATGCTTCAGAGTCCAAGTCTAGAAAAGTTCAACAAATCAATATAAATAATGTAATAATATTCTTACATTTGCTGTTAAATCTACATACCTGATTCATAATCATCATTGTCATCTGCGTTGGCTGCCGAAGTGTAATAATAATAATGGTGCAGCAGAGGGTACAAAATTATACATACCTGAAAAAATGAATATTTAATTTTTTGGCTGTGTTACTTCCTGGTTGTCGAATAATGATTTCAGAAAATTATTTTTCTTAAAAAAAATCCATTCGAATTATTCTTTCAGTTTACCTACAACACAATATTTTCAGAAATATTTATTACATTACATCCATTAAAATAATTCATTTTGATATTTCTTGAAATATATTTTACTCGTTTATATATTGCGTTTTTAATGAATCATGATGCTGCTATAATAATAGTATACTGATTATTAATTTTTTTTGTTTTCACTCTATATCACCGAAACTACGTGAGATACGTAAAAAAATAAAGATAGTTTCTTTTTTGTAAAATTAAATTATCTACAAACAGTCTCTGATTCGTATATCTTGTATTTGTCATAGTTCAAAAGATATAAGCGTTCAAACGTAAAATTTCATCATTACACTTTTTTATTCCACTACATCCCATAAACTAAGCGAGATATGAAAAAATGTTACTGAACTTTTTTTGTAGAGAATTCAATTTGCTACGAAAAACACGCAGGGAACTTTAACGTATTCCTCATATTTGCAAAATTATTCGTGAATGACATTTTTTTTCCATTTCAAAGTATAATTTTCAACATACGGCTATTAAAATATTCGTTATAGAGGTAAACTAATGCCTGCGTTCATTACAAACATCCTAAATGAATGAAAGAAATCATTATTTGAATTTGAAGCATTAATAATATACATTATTGTGCGACAGAAGTGATGAAATGGGGGCGCGCATACGGAACATTCAAGTCGTTCTGCCAGATATTTAGAACCGCCATTTTGTTCCGCCAATTGTCATACACACTTGAAAATGTCAGCACAATAACATACTGAAAAATGAAGCTTAACTAAATAATAAAAAGTTCAACGATTTTTCGACATGTTAGGGGCGTTCCGCCACCCACTCGGAACCGTCCAATCGATCCGCCAATGTTATCTCGATGATTGTTGGCTATCAGAGGACTGCTGAGAAAAATATGAGCCTTAACTATATAATAAAAAGATGCGCGATTTTTGGCAAGTTGGGGGCATTCTGCCACCCCCTTGGAACCGCGCTCAGGGCCTGTCCTCACGGATGGCACTCGGTTCGGCCCTCCACAACACTTTCTCGAAATATAGGCCTTAACTAAATAATCACGCAAAACTGTCACTGGCTTTTAGTCTATCAGACATGATTGGAACTTTTGGTGTAAGAGTCCATTCTTATCTGGGCTCAGAGAAGAGGTGAACTAAAAACACGTCTGTGTTCGAGTAATATGTTTTATTATGTTTCGATATCAGTAATTCTTCTCGTATCCATTTATATCTTTCGATCACATGCCCCTACCTTGCAATAGTTGTAGTAGTTGTTTTCTGTCACTCTTTAGCCCAATATCTCCTTGATATGTGAGTTTCTGCGGGAGCACAGCTATTTTGTATTCAGTTCAAAATATATTGTTACGATACTCCTTGGGTTCGTCGATTGAAACACCAAACAACAGTAAACTCCTTTTATTATAACTCTCTATCACAATACAATACAACACAATCACTTAAATCACTCCGATAACTTTCCAATGCTCGGTACTTAAACTCTCTGTACTAAAATTTCTGCCGTCGGCGTGCGCGCTCCCGCTTTTATACGCTCGCTCATACAGTGGAGAACCATCTGGACAAATCTTCACAGTCGAATCTTCTGGATGAGCTGCGATCACGCGAGTATAATAGGCGGCAGGGCCGGCGCTAGCACATTTCGTTACAATATTTTTCCACTCACACAATTTTAAACCGTTCTTTACGTATTTAACAGCTGTTAGGTAATGGTTCATTTAGAATACACGTGTGTTCCAATTCAATGAAGGCCGCTTCCGGAATTATTTTTTTTGGAAATGATTGGATTTGTAACAAATAACCTGATAAATTTGATCTCATGACTACATTAAATTGTTCGAAAGCGAATTAGTTGTGAAATTGGATCGAAAATGATATTTTTCGAAAATTATTTGTTCAACAGTTGTTGGATTGGTACTGAATCTCGATACATGCTTGAAGCAATGGTTCTATATCTTTGCTGTCTCGTCGGTTATTGAAAATGGGTGATGACGAAAAAATTAGTACAGTATGCAACTAGAGATAGAGAATGTAATCCTGGACGGAGACCAGTGAATCGGGAATTCGAGACGAAAATTTTTAAATTGATCCCGGGATTTCTTTTTCACTTGAAAAACTGTTTAAACTCCGCATGAAAAATTTGGTTCCAATCAAAACATAAATAATATTGAATAACAATCAATTATGAAGTTATTGCGAATTGGCGATGTATCGATTTCAAAAAATACATTTTACGCAAATTGCTAGGAAATTTAACAATTCAAACAAAATTTCTCAAAAAGGTCAAGTTTTATTTAGTGCGAGGAAATATTATATCCTTGCTGTTGTAAGTGTTCTACATTAATGATGATGATGAAAACAGTATCCATAGTAACCCAACTAATTTTATTACGTATTTCAGAGCTTTTTTTATTTTTGTGAATAAAATTATTTGCGATTTTTTCAAAATCATACAAATATCTATTTTTAAACGATTTGCGAAAAAATAGTATGTTTACCTCGTAGAAAAATCCACATTCGTACACACACACACACACAATTCTATTCTATTCTATTCTATTCTATTCTATTCTATTCTATTCTATTCTATTCTATTCTATTCTATTCTATTCTATTCTATTCTATTCTATTCTATTCTATTCTATTCTATTCTATTCTATTCTATTCTATTCTATTCTATTCTATTCTATTCTATTCTATTCTATTCTATTCTATTCTATTCTATTCTATTCTATTCTATTCTATTCTATTCTATTCTATTCTGTTCTATTCTATTCTATTCTATTCTATTCTATTCTCTTCTATTCTATTCTTATTCTATTCTATTCTCTTCTCTTCTCTTTCTATTCTTCTTTTCTCTTCTCTTCTCTTCTCTTCTTTCTATTCTCTCTCTTCTATTCTATTCTCTTCTCTTCTATTCTCTTCTATTCTCTTCTATTCTCTTCTATTCTATTCTATTCTCATTCTCTCCTCTTCTCTTCTCTCTCCCTCTCTTCTCTTCTCTTCTCTTCTCTTCTCTTCTCTTCTCTTCTCTTCTCTTCTCTTCTCTTCTCTTCTCTTCTCTTCTCTTCTCTTCTCTTCTCTTCTCTTCTCTTCTCTTCTCTTCTCTTCTCTTCTCTTCTCTTCTCTTCTCTTCTCTTCTCTTCTCTTCTCTTCTCTTCTTTTCTCTTCTCTTCTCTTCTCTTCTCTTCTCTTCTCATTCTATTCTATTCTATTCTATTCTATTCTATTCTATTCTATTCTATTCTATTCTATTCTATTCTATTCTATTCTATTCTATTCTATTCTATTCTATTCTATTCCATTCTATTCCATTCCATTCCATTCCATTCCATTCCATTCCATTCCATTCCATTCCATTCCATTCCATTCCATTCCATTCCATTCCATTCCATTCCATTCCATTCCATTCCATTCCATTCTATTCTATTCTATTCTATTCTATTCTATTCCATTCCATTCCATTCTATTCTATTCTATCTGTAGTCCCCATTGTGTATCTACTAGCCATTTCACACCTGATGATCTGTATATTATCAAGTCTTCAGCTCAACTGAATTGGAAGAGTCAAATTGCTTTACATTTGTATAAGGAAGAGTGAGAATGAGTTTGAACTTGATTTTTTCCTCATATGATGTCTTTCAGACATGCCCTTTTGACATTTTGGAAATATAATATTCTCAAAAGTCTTGACAAAGTTGTTCAAAACGAGTTCCTGCACCATTCACGGAATAGTGGACTCCAAATAACCTGTAAGGTCTTATAGGCATTGAAAATGCCTAATAATGTGTCTTGACATCGAAACGAATCCCCTGATACAGGTTTCATCGAAATCAACCCAACGTCGATACTGGAGATTGCTGATTTGGGCTCTCCCTGGCATGATGAATACGAATATTGAATTTCTTTTGCTCTGCGATGAATTTTAGGACTCCGGAAGTAAGTATTTTCCAATAAAACATGAAAATATATTTTTGGTGAGAAATATCTTTTTTTGCTACTTTTTTTCAACTATTACCCACCCAACAAAATATTTAATTAATACATAGACGAAATCGAATCCCTAACCAAATCAAGGCCTCAAATTATGGTCCTCCCAATTGATACATGTATAATTGGGCTTCAAATTATAATTATTACTAGTCTCGACTTGCTCCCCGACTTCACCTAATCTTCACAGTCTTCCAGGAATGTTAGGCTTTTCCTACCAGGTAAACAATATAGTAGAGTTTTTTGTTTGCGACTACGCACTAGATGATAACAAACCTGTTCCATCTTCTGACTGACATATGATCTGTTTTTTGTTGCTGGGGAAGTATAGTTTGTGAGCAGAGCTGAACGCAGTGTTGCCGATTATTACATTATATACTTATTTTAGATCATGAATATCCCAGGATTCACTTTTCACAATCCTGGCCCATTATTTCTTCCGGGATTCCGGGATCCCGTACCCCGGGATTACATTTCCTACTCGAGAATAATGCAAATTACGTGCACGTGAATTACCGCACTCGGCATTTTTCGCTCGTGCGTACTGGGCTACTTATCCTCCTCCTCTTACGTAATATACTATTTTCTACTACCCTATGAAAGAACTTCATTTTTGACCTCTAAAGAAGGAAGGAGAATTATACCTTTTCTTCCACCAGAACTAAACAATTTGACAACTGCTATGTTCAAAATAACAAAAATTAAATAGCAACAAAGCGTTGTCAACACGACGACAACGCAACACTTGATATACAATCATATAGTTTCACAGCTTTCTGCAATTGTTTTCATACAATATAATCAATAATATATTATAATTAATTATTATAATTATGCATGAATTAGGCCCTCGTAAAAATGACGACCGCAAAGGTAGTAGAAAAAAACTATAGAGTAAGACCGGAGCATCCTCATAGAATCTACATTTTCCGAACGATTGAAATTTTTCTTTTTTCAGCAGGATGAGTGTCAAAAAGTCTACGTTCGCACCAAATTACAGAGCATGTTATGATTTTTTTATGTTCTTAATTGATACATTCCATTACCGATCTCTTTCGTGAAATTTCGACACCACCACTTTATTCAGCATCGTTGATTCAGGTCAATTCTTCAATTTCATTGGAGATATTTTTCATTCGAAAACTCTTCGTTGACACAATAATAACGGATATCATGAGGAGTCGGTTTCTCGAAGTTTTGGATATTATTTTTTTTTACAAAAATATCATTCTACAATATGTTATAACTTAAATACGATTTGTGTTTTAAATTCGAATTTCTACCAAAATCCCTACCGATCCCCTACATTTGTGTTAACAGTGTTGTTGCTTCTCAGAATTTGATTGAATATTATTATAAGTTTGTTAACACTGAATATTTTCGAATGAAATTCTAGAATTCACCTCAATGAAGGATGCTGAATCCAGTGGTCGTGTAGCAATTTCACGAAAAAATGAAATTTAGCAATTTAAAACATAAAAAAATCATAGTATGCAATGAAATTTATAATTATATTTTACAAATTTGGTGCAAACCAAGACTTTTCGATATTATTAATATGTATTAACCGTTTGGGAATAATAATAATAATTATTATTATTATTCCAGTTAGATCATATTTACATGATATTGGAAAAGTCAAGGAACACAAAAAAAACAGCACCTATTGTATATATAAAATCAGATCAAAGGACAATAATAATAATACAAGAAAATAATAATGAAAGACAGTAGGTTGTCTTCCAATCTCATACAGGCAGGCAGATGATTCAGAAATTGAATTCCTCTGTACATTGGGCTTCTCTCATACACACTGGTTCCATTTACATGTTAAATGGTTTACACACTGGTTCCATTTACATGGTTTACGATTGATATGGTGACCAGCCAGTAAGCAGAGTTTGATCATTATCCACAATGATCATGATTTTTACACCAAGGAACATGTTGCATTTCAACTGTTATAACGACAAAATTATGTATATTTAATACGGATATGTTTCATGATTTGAGAAATTCATCATTGATCGTATCGATGCATCATTTATAACGGTTTTTTTTTGTATCAATAAATATTCAATTAATCTAAAGTGAGACAACCATTTCGGTAGGGCATGATCATCAACGAAGACATCAATTCAACAATGGGGCAATGATTAAAACATTCATTTTACAAAGCATCCGATGAAGTAATCCATCAGTGTGTCACCATTGAAATAATAATGATTCACTTTTCTCATAAAGAAAAGCGATAGATATCCAACAGCATTATTTTCGTTGAGATCTTCATGTGATCATCTCGTTTGAAGCCCTATAGAACAAACAGCATTTTGTTATTGGGTACATAAACATTGTTTAGTGGACCAATTTTTCGATGCTTTCCCACTCAGGTGCAAAGGCGGGTAATGTTATTTTTTCTTTATTTTGTAATAATGTTGCTTCACTATAACAAAGTTTTTTTGTTTTGAGTCAGTGGATGAAGCAGGATGTCAGTTGGTGGTATGAGTGACGACACTATATACTATGTAAAAATTTCTATCCGCCCCTTATCTTTTGGATGTGACAAGATATCGGAGTCGGGCAAAATTCTGATAAGGGGGCATTATTTTCAGTACTTTTCGACGAGAAATAAGTTGAGCGACGTCACTTATTGCTAGATTAGATTAAATTAGATTATCGGGGAGCTGGCCCATGGCCTGATTCACTGCGACCTTTTCAGATCTATTGTGATGCTCCTTGGCTGTTAGAGCTCGTTGTCTAGCTTGATCTCTTTGATGAGACTCCATAGCCTTGACACTGAACCCTTCATATAGCTAGCAGCCTCTGGTTTCTCCTCCCCGCATCTTGCGTGTCTCAGCCTTGCTATCGCTTCGCATGCAGTGCGGTTTCTTCCTCTTCTTGACAGAACCTGCATTGGGTTCCTTCTGTCAGACCAATGTTGCTCATGTGTTTTCTGAGCCGGCTATTCCCCGTTAGTAGACCCACCACTACCCTTACAACCTTACGGTTGTGGTTCAGCAGGTCTTCCGTGAATCTGGGCGCTGGTTCCTTTATGAACTCTTTCGCCTGTCTCATTCCAGGAAGCTTATTCCACCAATCTTTCGATTAGTTTTGCATTCATGAATTTATGTCTCATTCCAGGGAGCTTATTCCACCAATCTTTCGATTAGTTTTGCATCCATGAATTTATTGAATGTCTTTATACTTGCTTTCGCTACCCCGCAGAAGGGTTCTGGGCCGATCATAGCCTTAGATGCACCTTCACGGGCTAGAGCATCGGCCTCCTCGTTGCCCTTGTGATCCTCATATCCGGGTACCCATTCTAGAGTAACCCTATTTTGGGTACTTAGCTCCTTGAGTGCGTTCAGACAGCTTCGTACCATTCTTGAGTAGGTTTTAAATGAGCTGAGCGCCTTAATTGCCGCCTAGCTGTCGGAGAAGATGGCAATGGTTTTATTTACGACCTTCTGCCTGTTTATTTCTCCTATACAGTGTTCGATGGCCGCTACTTCTGCCTGGAACACACTTATTGCTAAGATGGCAGGCAGTTGAGCAGGTCATGTGACATTTTGTTGAAAACGAATTTTCTTTTTCCAACAATGATCTACCTTTGAAAATCGAATTGGAAGTTATGGTGTTGTTAAGACTTTCATCCCGTTTCACCGGCTTGAAAATGAGCAGTATCAACAAAATCACCAATTTTGTTCGAGTTTGAAGGCCGTCGCTTTTTTGGAATTTCGTCCTGACGCATGACGTTTCGCTGGCGCGAGTGGCTAGCTTCTTCAGAGGCTCATACATCTTGGGTTTGACTCCGATGACTGTCAAACTCAAGATTATGAGCCTCTGAAAAAGCTAGCTACTTGAGCCAGCGAAACATCAGGAAGAAAATACAAAAAACGACGGCCTTCAAACCCGAACAAAAGTAGTGATACTGAAAACCTCGGCCGCGAAAGCCTTAACCATTTTGTCGGTATGAAAACAAACTTGTTAGCGATAAATTCTTTCACGTCTGTAAGTACGGAATTTATAGATGCCCGAATCAGAATACCGTTGAAGTACTTTGAGGGCTTATTTTTAATATCCCGAGAACATCGAAATCCACATTGTAATTTTTATCAAACGCAGAAAATGTCAATCCTTGGAATATCGAACCAAACTTGGACAGCAGTCATAGCTTCTTCATGATCAATAAATGCATGGCAGCCTCCAACAAAATAACTGTTGTGTCATACTATTTCATTATTTCGTTTTTATTGCTTGGTTACCAACCCCTTACCAGTGTACTGCCCGCAAGGGCTATAAGCACACAACACTTTTCTGCATGTGAACGTTTAAATTTTCACTGTGTTTTCCCAGCAACCATAATATCTAGTTGATGTCGAATAGAATTATTAATTTTTTTGCAAATTTTTGTGTTTTGAGGCATTAACGAAGTAGTACGACATAAAAGTGTGTATGCACCACGAGTATAAATATATGTATATGCCCTCAAGCCAGAAGACCTCGACTTTGTAAGTTATTTGTATACTAAGGCCGCAAAATTTATTTCGCGTTCCGAGATAGAGATTATCGCCAAGATAATCTTGAGGTCGCGAAAGCATTTTGCGGCCATAGTATACACAATACTTTTCGTGCAACCGTTGAAAATTATATAATTGTAATAAACATTATATCGTTTTGAAAAACACAGCGTTCCAACGCGAATATGGTAATCTGATGGCGTCAATATCACAGTGTTTCTATGGAAATGAAATATTCAGCAATATAGATGTTCAGTTTGCCGGCAGTTACTCTGGGCAACGGCCGAAAAAATCTTTCCAAATAAATATAATTTTGCGGCCTATATGCAGCAATCCTCGTGATCCAACTCTAGTTTGTGAAATATTATTGGTATGCCAAACGCATTCATCAGAACGAAACCAAAATGTATACACCATTATATTTTCAAAATCTACATAGGTAAATGACTACCATGTCTACTTGAAACAATAAAATATATTACAATTCATCTTGCTAATTTTCATTTCTTGTTCATTTAATAATATCGTCTCGAATTATTGTGAATGAAATAGAATAAAAACCTCTGCGAAAAATACAATGTCTCTCTCAAGAAATAGATTTTCAGCCTTGGTAAGCTTTTTTTGTGGGGAGAATCGATTCACTTTCCGCCTTGGTGTGTAATATATGTCGGAAAAGGAAGATTGTCATTGCTATGTAGAGTTTTGTCCGCTGAAGTTGTTTCTTTTTGAATGAAATTTATAAAACCAATTTTCTGAATAAGTATATCTTAAAGCATTATCTACCTATAAATAACAATACACTATCTCAACGCAATATCTGGGTTTCACACGGAGGACCAAGCACCGTGTAAGTTTTTTGTATATTTTGATTTGTTTTAGCTTCAAGTGAATGAAGCAGTCCCATTTCAACACATGCACATAATCATTATCAGAACATTTTTCAACACCATGACGGTTGCCAACTTCCATAACCTACAGCTTCCTTATATTTTTATAACGAAATAAATCAGGAATTGCAATTCAAAAGGAAGCTCTCTCAATGCCAAACATTTTTATGTCTTCCCTTTTAATGCTCGGAGTTTCCATTAGCGAAAGTCTTTCATGGGATAACCACGTGCATATTCAATCGATAATGGAACAGTGATGTTACTACTTTTTCTGTATATATACAAGTTGTTGAGCTTCGTTTGATGGAATGACGTTATGCTTAGGAGCCTTTAGATTGAAAATAGTGGTGAATTCGAGTATCGTATGCCTAAAGGTTATCTTGACGATTCGTCCAAACTCAAAAGCTACTGGCTCTTGCTAGGGTCGGGTTCCTTCATCCCCAATTTCAACAATCGATTCGCGAACATTCATCTGTTTTTTTTGGCCAGCCAACATATAAATATGTATTGGGGCGCACCGATGAATTTGGCTGGTCAAGAGAGGAAGGGGTAGCTCAGATAAATGAAAATTACGATGTATTTTGATGACTTCAGAGTTGGTGTCTGAAGTAAAACAATGTAACCTGTGTATAATTTCAGTTAAGTTGGGTGCGCTAAAGAATACGAGGTGGCACATAACACAGGAATGAATTTAGAAATTCAGAGTGAAGATACTGAATCACAGATTTCTATGATGGAGTCAATTGACTTTGACGTCTATCTGACACAAACTGCGATTTTGAAATTCTGAAAACTGTGAAGCATTAAATTTGAACTCATTTCAAGAAAATAGTTTTCGGTAAGTTATTATCTGTATTCCATTCGGATGGTGGATAGTGGACCATATGTTTCCACGAAAAGTGCGCGGAAAAGACATCGCTTTCTCCAAGAATAACCGAGTGATATTTCATACTTGGATCGAGTGAGTCAAAATAATGAAATATAAAACTCTCTTTCGGAACCAAATTCATAACTGAGATATTGAGAGCAATGTGTATTTTTTGAACTTAATAGTGCCAAGAGTGAAAGATAATTTGGATAACGCTCTCGTTTTACTTATAATTCCTAGTGAATTATAGAAAATTATGAATTATCTTCAACTGCATGTAAGTCGACTAAGAGGGCGTAACGCCATAAACGAAGCGAAACACATCTTATGAGCGAAACTTCTTTTCGCTCATAAGATGTGTGGTAAGTTAGGTAGAGATTTACATTTTCATTACTATTTGCTTTGTATCGATTGATCCAAGTATGGAAAATCTGCCCTCAACTCGTCGAAAATACAGAATTCTGCATTTTTTTTCGGTACATTTTTCACTAATCTATTCAAATGTTCCATAGTTAGGGCGTAGACATTATAACTAATGGACTGCCCTTTATGAAAGTTTTCCATATAACACGCCCAGACGACACAATCATATTGCATGAATATCCTATGCACATCTCAGTGGAATATTGGAATATTCCAGGAATATCCCATATCCCCCAAAACATATGATATGCATATTCCATGGATATTCAAAGTCACCATGAAACTTATTCCAGGAATATGTTTTGATATCCCAAGATATGTTCATGGCATATGCAACAGATATGTTTTCTTGCCCTTAAAATATATGCCAGGAATATATTTTTTGTACTGCATAGCATATATGCTTTTTTGGCCGGAATAGTAGGAAGAAAACACACATCAAGAATAAAAAGATATAGGTGAACAGAAAAATGTTTATTGAAAAAAACTCAAAAAACAGTTAAGTAAATAGGAACTCTAGATATATCACCAAGAACTTTGGACTCATCTTCTGAGACACAAGTATCCCCAACCATATTACTTGGTGAGTGATGATCATGGATCAATTCAGTAATGATTCTTTGGTTTGCAGGTAGAATCAAGGACTGCATTATCACGATATCAGAACTACTTACTGTTTCTTCAGCGCTCTGGTCATTCTTTGACGATTCAGAAATTTTCTGCTCTTCAGCAAAATTGTCTCGAGAAATCAACAATGTTTGGTCAGTCAATCTCTTCACTTTTCTAAAAAAACATTTCTTCATTGTGTTACAGGGCAAAACACAGACTGTAAGGTGAATGAGTCCCTTTACTTCTTTTTGATCGGACAATATTTATTCTCAAACACTGTGAGGGGGTTGAAAGTGCTACGACACTGAACACACAACCTTGTCACCCAAACAAAGAATTTCACTTACTCAAAAATAACTATCAATACAACCATTTTATAATGAGTCAGTCCTCTTGATTACTTCTCTTCGATAATATGAAAAACTTTATTAATTTTCTCACTGTGAAACTGAACTGATAACAGACTACACTGCTCCGAATGCTCCAGAGCTCCTAATTCCAATTTCACTATTGGTGGAATTTGACACTTGTCATTCTTCAACCAATGGCAAAGCTGAAATGAGAAGCCCCGGAGCAACACACAAAATGAATGCTGCGAATTCTTGATCAAAAACACTTACAGTTGACAATATCACATGTCAATGTCATTTGTCAAAAAAAACATGAATCTTCGGAACGACCAATCAGCTTTCGATTTCTCAAGCTGCGGCGTTCGGCGTAGATAATTGAATATCCCAATTGGTTGAAATTACACATTAAATTTCGTACTTGGAAAATCTAATCATGCTTCAACTTTAATATTTTGTCTAGGAACCTTGAAATTCGTACGACAAAATTCTCTTGCTGATAGTTATGTCTCTGTCTCTCCGATGAAGACAAGCATAGTACCATTTCACTTTTTGCATGAAAGGTAGAATAGAATTATGTGGTAGGTACATGAAATACACCCCAGTTGCCAGTTGAACTAGGAACAAGGATAAATGCGTATATTGGCTGGATGCGCCTTGGAGGAAGCAAAGGCCAATAACATAGAGAGAGAGAGAGAGAAATGCGTATATGATAACAAAAGAGAAACTTCCGGTGTTAAACTTTCAAAAAGTTTTTATGTTAGTTGAATATGCTACATAAATGCATTTTGAATATTTCCAGAATAATCGAATATCTACCTTTCTGCTCGATATGACTTTTTGAATATACCAGTAATATTCAATAAGAATATCTGATGGATATTCGTAAAAACATATTCCAGGAATATTTTTCATGGATATTGGATAAAACACATATTTATGGAATATGCCAGAAATATTGCAATATCTACTGGAAAATGGGATGTAGTAGGGATATTCCAGGAATATCGGGTGCCGTCTGGGCGATGCGGAATACAATAGAGAGAGAAAGCATATGTACATTGAAGTGATATTGTGAAGGACAGAATGATAATTCTAGACTTGAATAACTCTATCCTTCTTAACCTCTCTTTCTCTACTACATTGAGGAAGGAATTCGCTTAGAGGTTATACTTGGAAGTATTCTATCTTCCTTACTCTGCAGTCCTCTCTCTCTCTAAGGGGCCAGTCCATTATGTCTATCAATAAGGGTCGAAAGGCCCTGAATATGACGCAGTAATTTTTGATTTGAAGTTTCTATCTGCTGAGCTCCATGTTGTCTGTCAACGAGGAGACGAAATGCTACTTTTATGAAACAACTAGCGACCCGCCCAGCTTCGCATGGATAAAAAATGGTTATTGTGGATTGATTATCCCAAAGGCTGGATTCAGACAGATCCGAAATCCGATCGTACGACGATCTGATTGGTCTAAATTTGAATTTAAACCAATCAGAAAGCTATCGGGTCGTCGTACGATCGGATTTCGGATCTGTCTGAATCCAGCCTAAAACATAGACATATACTATCGTGAACCCTCCTGTAGACCTTTTCAATGTGTACAATACTGGACTACATTATTCCCACTGAGCACAGAACCTTGCAAAACATTTCTGCAAATTACATATAGATGCCGATTGAAATGTTTCCTGGGGAAATTACAGTAATAACACTGTGTTAGTTCAGTTGAAACATTGTGAGTTGTTCATTAAGGAAACATTTCATTAACTTGTGATTTGCTTTCCACTGAAATGTTTATGATTGAGGTTGCGATGATGTTGTCAGATATGCCAATTGAAATATTGCACAATAATTTTTTTAGAAATATTGCTGTAAGTTAGTTATTTCCTTTTTTCGAAATATTTCATAACTAAGTTAAAGTGATATTGTTGAATACACAAATTTCGAAATATTGTCAATTACTTTCGTGGGTAACATTGCTGTGTTGATAATATTCTTTCCGGTAGAAACATTTCTATATGCATGGCGTTTCGATTATTTTTCGAGAGATATCCAGAACTGAGTTTAAATGATAAAAATTTTTTTTCAAGAAACGTTACTGTCATGAAATTTTGACAATACTGTCTGTTGAATATCAAAAATGCCTGTTTCTAAATTTAGCGAAAAATATCGGATAGATTTTTAAATTTACCGCTACAAAATAACATTAGGTACTCATCTCAAGCTTGAGATCGAGGAGTGACCTAGTTTGACGGATTCGTGCGTCTATTGGCCCATTCGAAACATTTTTTAATTATTTCTTTTCAGTGAAGCAATTCAGAACCAATTAATCGCTTGAAATCTAAAACATGACAAAGGTTTATTTTCCGAGGCGGATGGATTATCGATGGCCAGTGTGTGTGTCATGTCTGTGAGTTGAATGGGAGACGAGACGGTTTCATTTATGTCATTATGTCCTGCTTACACAAAAGGAAACTTTTTCGCCCAAACTCCATTATGATTCATGCAGATTTCCGATGTACGCTTGTTTCAGCATAAGTATAAGTGCTTATTGTGCTTAATGTTTTCGTTTTTAGAATCTTCTGCGCTAGGTAACAAATTCTAGCTTGATTATTGGTTGAGAAATAACATTTGTCAAATTGAACCAATAGGACCACCGGAGCAGCACACTCTCGAACTGAAGCAGCCATTGGTGCAAATAAGGTTAGGTATCAGAACCTTCACTGTGTCAGTGACACTCAGTGAGTGGTATATGTGGTATTTCTTCGGAGTTCGGAGAGAAAACGGAAATTTCAGAATTTTCTGTATTCTGGGCGAGGTAGGTGAAGTGAGAAGTGACCATACTCCAATAAGTAGTTCTAGTTATGGAAGGTGACGCTAATAAGAGGTAAGAGATATTTGTTCATTCGTTTTATGTATAAATCTCAATGCGGATTCCATCAAACTAACATGGTTGAAAATTGAACTAATGCTGTAGACAATGAATCAGAAATTATTTCCAATGACCAAATATGGAATTTCGCAATCGGTGAATGTAATAGGACCCCTTTATTTGAAGTTATGCATTATACATCCAAGTGGGAGCTTTTCAAGCTACTCAGTTATAGGGCCCCATTATCCATAGTATGTTTCCTCCTATAAATAATAATATCATTGAGCAATGAAGAGGTTACACTAGTTTTAGAATATTTCTCACCGCCTTTTCTCTCATGAACAATCTTTGTTGGTGCAAGTCAGGGCACTATAATTATTCTGATTTCGATTCCTAATTGAATGCTTGAAATATTTTTTGAATCATTTCTTTTTTCCCAATACTTTGGTACTAAGAAATCTTTTGAAATTTTCAGGTGCCGTAAAAGAAAACTTCCCCACCCTAACAGATGACCAATTTGAAAAGATGGTGAAGGGATGGTTCCAACATGCCACCACAAGATAGAGAGGAAATGGAGATAAAAAGCCGACTTCTTCAAAAAAAATCAATGGATTTCTTAATTTTTTCATTCTGTATACAATAGGTTCTGTTCTTCTTTTTATCTAGTTTACATTATATTAGACTCTTCAGAAAGCAGCAAGTAATCTGGTTTTGTTACCCATTTTATGAGTTGATATCCAAATTGTGCGTGATATATTTATGTTACTTTGATATTAATATTCAATATGAACATTTATGACGATATGTATTAGTTCAGAAAATTAATGGATGTACATGTATAATATTTTTTGATGTTTCAGTATTTGTATAATGGTCTGAAGCGAAGTATTCAGTGGACCTTTATGTAAAAACTGAAAAATCAAAAATTGAATAAGTATTCATCTATTTATTCATTGAACTGAATTATTATCTGCTGATAATGTTTTTGTTATTTTATGTGCAATGATGTTTTTATTTCGGTTCAATAAATAAATATTAGGACTATTTTATTTGAATTTGCTTTTTTTGAGTTCTTTTGTACAAAGTTCCACCACTCTTGAATCTCAGTAAGTAACAAATTGCCCTTAGAATATGAATTTTCTTCACAGAACTCATAAAAACATCCAAACAACATGAAATCAAATTGATTTCACTATCCCTCGACAAACCCTGTTAGCCTCTACAACAGTATTCTTCATTATAGGTATAAAGTCAAAGGCTAGTGATTTCTATTTCGTGTTGAGTTACTGTTCAATTTTGAGAGATTATATTCCTATTGTAAGCATTTTTCTATTGTCAATGTGATTGATAGAGCACATCTGTAACTTCTAATTATATTGCCAAATCATGTAGATAATTTAGTAAACTTTTGAACAGTATGTATACTTTTAATTACAGAGTATTCGCACAATCACAAGAAGAAGTTGATTCAAGTATACTTCTGAAATGTCTCTGAATGGTAGCTGTAAGTTCTGATTATGAGGTCCCCGGTACATATTGAATGAAAGATGATTTGAATATACTTTTGAAATATATAGAAACATTTTCTGGAACGTCTAGTTAAAATGTAACTGCAACATGACAAAATAAATTTTATTTGAATGTCATATTGAAATGTTGATTCAACCTTTCATTTGAATGGTGTATGAAATATCCTTAGGTAACATCACCTAACATAACTTTTGAAATATTACAAATGGACGTTGCAATGGGGGCCGTTACGGCGTTGCTGGCATGTTAATGCAACATCACTGCAAAGTCTGAAGCAACATTACACATCCCATATATCATTTGCAGCGACATTGAGACAACATTTCTTTGCTCAGTGGGTTTTGATTTATCTCGTAGGGTTTTACCAGCGTTTGCAATGTAAACGCAAAAAAATGGGTTTATTTACATCACATCAGAAACCTCTAAAATCATCATCGTTTCTCTAGTATATTATGCATGTATCATACAAATAAACCTTCCTGAATCCCTATATTACAAAAATGTATCAATCTTCGTTGCGCAGTTTTAAAGACATAGGGCAGACAGATAGCGGGAAGCGACTTTGTTTTATATTATGTAGTGAAGTGATAGGCTAAATTTCGCATGTTTTTTCATTTTTTTCAAAAATACTACCCATCGATTCATAATTCGCGTATTTTTTGTTAAAAGCTCATAATATAAAAGTATTTTCATATTTCAAAAATTACTCTTTCCCCTCAATTTCTTTTCAAATTTTTTTTCGATGAAATTTCGTATTAAAAAAATTTCATCCATTTGAATGGATATGAATGAAAACGATTTTCATTCAGATTAGCCACTAATATAATTCAGCGTATTGCAAGTATTGTTTAAACGAAACGAAAACGCTAAATTTCATACCATCGAGCTCATGCTACAGCTTTAATTTTAATTGAAAGATTGAATTCGAACAGGCGGAATGTTGATTTAGTGCTCCACTGTAGTAATGGATTTATCCAAGGTATAAATCTTCCAAGAACCACATGCTTGATTTTTCGCGACCCAGGTTTTGCTATATTACCATTCCACCGTGAAAAACCTGGTTGTGGATTTCGAGACTATACATTCCACCACACATGATGAAGACCATTCTTGACGACCAGAAGTGGTAAAATTGCTGTATACCATTGATGCTCTGCGTGAACTGATTTCGAAGGATCGCCGAACTTCTGCTGACAAACTAACTGAGATCATGGGTGGTCAATAATGCAATGTTTTAGGAAGTTTCGTCTAATTCCGAGCAAATTTTCGTTTTCGTTTCTTACTTCATTTAGCTTTGTGTATATTGACAAAAAGTTTGATGAAGTTGGAAACGAAATACTGAATTTGTTCAGTTTCAGATAATAACTCAAAAAAATTCAAACTTTTGACCAACTAACACACATTTTAGTCTTCGAAATTACATTATCAACTTCAATTTTCTAGAAAGTTTTGATAAGAACTCGTATGTTTTGAACTCAAACTTAGTCAAAGTATGAATGGTTTCCTATGCAAAAATGCTGAATGTTAATTAGGAACTTAGGTATTTTTGGGGAGAGAATGAAATTTGATGAATGTTTGCTAAATATTTGTAGTATCTTCTTCAATTGAAGTTATTCAAGCTTTTTGGCATGGCTTGGAGAAGAGAAAGCCAGAGTGCTGATATTACCTTCTTCAAATCCAACACCTAGCTCTGGGGGATGGTCAAGGAGGTTTGAACTTTCCTCGATATGTGTCTGGTATCTATGTCATTGCTTTAATTTACCTTTCGAATCTTAATATGCTTGCAAAATATTTCGTTTTTTGGATTTCGATAATCTTCGGCATATTTTTGTGCTACGACTATCTTGAAAACTATCTTGAACGATTATTCATGAAATATGTTTATCATCAAGAATTGTTCAAATATTGACATGAAGCATTTCTGTGTTCATTACCAATTAACAGAAAATGCAATTCCTCATTGTGCATAAATTATCACTTCTATTATGTTCTTAAATCAACTGTCAGATTAGTTAGAAGTCACATGGACGAACTCGAACAGCATCTTCCAGATTGATTTATTGGGAAGCGAATCATGTCAGTTCCTAATAAAGAGGATTTGCCAAACCAAGATACATGTAAACTATGTTTACCAACTATGATTTCCATAGGAATTGAATTGAGAATATCACATTTCAAGAAATCGAACAGAACGCATCTGAATCCTCTCGAATAATAAATACACTGGAGTATATAAATACCACAAAAGCATTCTAAATGTCTTTCTATCGCGACAACGAATACGAAAAAATCAATGGAAAGAATTCAGCAGATCGATTAAATATATTAGACGGGGTTCAGAGGATCATCTTAATTTACATTCATTACTGTTGTTCGGATGGCGAAATGTACCAGCTCATTGATGATAGCACGCAATTGAGTGGCCAGCAGTTACAACTTCCATCGATTATTGACTATTATGTTGTTTGGACGTAATGTTCCAGGATACGCAATTTTGACTTTCTGATGATAATGATGATAAATGGGCTTTTTTCTCTGAGAGCTTACCTTGATCAACAACAGTTGCTAAATGTATACTATGCATTGGCATATTCATCAATTAGTTGTAACATAATATTCTGGGGAACAGCAACCGAGTGGACACGTATCTTCATACTTAAAAAAAACTGATACGACTTATCTTTGGACTCAAATATCAAAAATCTTGTAGGGAAACTTTAAAGAAATATAGGATTCTAACTTCAACGGGAATTTACATACATTAGATTCTTATACATATTCATAAAAACATCGACGTCTTCATAAAGTGTTCAAGATATACATGCTTATTATACGCGAAGCCACTTAAATATATATAATCAAAAATTCTCCCATGTTATATAAAAAATCACGAAATTGTGCTGGTGTGCATTTGTATAACTTGCTGCCGAGAGACTTGAAAAAGCTGTCTTTGAATAGATTTAAAATAGAACTAAAAAATATACTTGTCAAAAATGTTTTCTATACGATTACGGAATTTGAGAAATTTTTGCATAAATCAACGTGACTGTATTGGATATATTTTTCATAACTAGTAGATTAAAGGTAAGCGTCCATAGGTACGCATCGTACGGATCGTACGAAACGGATTTTAGAATTATTAGTATAGTAAGTTATACATATGCGTCCACTGACCGGCAGCGGACGGATCGCACGTATCGGTCCGTCGGTAATGCCGATGAAATTTATTGAAGGGGCAACTTTTCCGACTGGTGCGGATGACAACATACGGATTGCCGATAAGAGGACGCATGTCACAATAGGTAGTCACCGGTCGCCTCACAGATCATTTGAATTTTGTTACATTTCGACACTAAGTACACACACGTGCTTTAATTATATTTGTTATTACGCATATCATGGAGCAAATCAGTGAATAGTGTATGATATTCTCCAAATTGTGATATTTTTTTGAATATGTTATGTATCCACAATCTATGTCTTCTCTTATTTCCCCTCCTTTCTTCTTCATCTAATAACAAAGCAATAATGACAAGTTCTTCATCACTTTCCATGATCGGAAACATTACACACTGTAATGTTTCCGATCGTCCACTCACTACGAAAATGCGAATGTTACTTAAAAGCCGACCGTCGCATCGGCAATCCGATCGCTACGGATACAGTGGACGCACTACCACAAATCGATCCGTTTTATACGATCCGTACGATACGTACGATGCATACCTATGGACGCGTACCTTTATCCATAACTAGTAGATTTCTGATGTTTTTAATTCGCTTACAAAACCTGTACGTTTTTCATTTTTGTATTTATTGACGAACCTCACATTTGTAAAAATGGCAAGCAAGGTAATAAATATCTATCTATCTATTCATCGATGAACGGATTACAAAATCCGGTAGAGAATATTCGGAATTATGGATTGAGGGACCTCTATCAATTGATTAGTATTCAAGTGATTACTTTTCTCCAAGCATTTTCATGTATACATACCACTTGATACCTATCAAGCATTGATACTGGTGAAGAGGAAGAAATGAATACATTATTTGAGGTGCATATTATTGGAAAAAAAGTTTCCGGAGCACTCTCTAAAATTGATTTCTCTCAATCAATGAGTTGTGAACCCAGACATATTTTTAGGTCAGAGTGGCCAACTAGTTGAACACGCTGCTAATATCAAGATACCTATCGGAAATGCATAGCAGTTGCCGATGAATTTTCAAAAATTTTCAAGTATGGTTTTCATTGAATTTGAAACAATTTCATGCACTCCTTATTGGAAATCACTTCAAATTGATTTGAAATACAAAAATTATTGCAGACATAGCTTTGTAGTAGCATATTGCTGCACACCATACATTGCACTTTATATCAATTGAAAAACATTCGAATTATTTTTCTGTGTTCCTATTATCTTTTTCAGAAATCAAACGGTTTTTTTAGATCTTAGATTTTTGTTTCAAGAGGCTAGTTCTTTTTTATTTAATTCTGCTCTGGAAATTAACGCCAACTGTAGTATTTAATGCCCAATAATCGATATAACCTTCACAAATTGAAGATTAACACCATGTTTCATTTTTCCATTCTCGGTTTCACAAGGTTCCTCGAACTTTACATTTTTCGTTTTGTCTGAACCTCGAGATTGTGCACTCTTCTACAAGAGACCCTCTCTCCCATTGGTTTCCTCGGACCCAACGATCGGAAGGAGCCCCTTAGTTCCTGCAAGATTACTAAACCATAACCAATATTCATTACCAGCAGAGCTTTGGTGAATACTGCAAAAGATACAGAACAGGCATAAAAAAGATAGGTTTGCCAACAATATCGGAAACCTAGAATTCATTATTAGGAAAATTCGTGGCTTTATATTTCAAAGGATAGACGAGCTGATTGATTATCTCCAGAAAGAAATTATATCACTGGACGTTGCAACTAAAACATTGATTTCACTTCAAGATTTTATTATTGTCCTTGAGAGACGAGAGTAGATGTTCACGCTAGAGCTTTTTGGTGTACAGTACCGACAACTGAAAGGAAAGAAAAATACGAAGCAGAAATCTATATTTTCTTAGTTGATAACCCAGCGTCATTTGAAACAGCAGTGAAGTTCGTATAAAAACTTCAGTCGAAGTCGGAATTCCAAAGAGTTAGGACCGTATTGCAAAGAATCTGCTGGTATCCATTATAGAAACGTTAACGAGATGGCGTTGGGAATGGAATGTGTCAGAATAGTCGAAGATTGTTCATAGTGAAAATCCTGAAACTAATAGTATATTGAGAATAATATCATCTTGACAAACAAGCAGACAAACTTGACACATTTCCGAATTGAAGCTCTATTGCCCAAATGTAGGAATGACATTGAGAATCTTTCAAAGCATTATGGTAACTAACTGCAGAGTGAAATGGTCCTTTTCTGAATAAAAAAAAAATCAAGAAGTAGGTACACTGCTTCGGAGAGATCATCCAGTTTTTCACCTCGTCCATAGAATGTGACGTCTAAAATGCTATACCTTCAGTCACACTCAAAAAAAAGTTCAGGCAAAAGTTGAAGAGATTCTCGAAGGCTACAAAATTGAATATGAGTGATTTCCGTATAGGATCAAATCCAGACTCACGGAAAATATTCCATCATTCCTAGAAGAAACAAAACTTTCTTTTTTTTGGTCCCTGAGGGGTTTCAAAGTAGAAGGATGGTTTCGACACACGAATTGGAATTACTTTAAAACAAGCATGCAAATAATCTAAAAAATGACGGAAATTAACGATTCGAAGACTAGGTGAAGGGTGGATAATAGGCGTTTTTGTAGAATAGAATAATCTTTTGTTATCAGATTGAAACCAATGGCGGTAATCATTGATATTTTCCACTTGGCGATATCAAGATCACATTCAAAATGATCATGAATTAATTCAAAATTTTGTTGATGATTACGACTTGCCAAGGAAAAATTATTCTTCATAACCAATGTTTATGTGTGATAGGGGAAAGGCTGCCGTAGGTTACTGATAGGCGTAGGGGGCTGTCAAAAAATTGGATATTTGCCATTTGACAGGAAAATTGTGAACGGTATGTATACATATATAGCTGAGTCTTTGTTTCAGACCGGGAGCCCAGGACATTATCGTTGTATTATTTGATTCATCGCAATATTGAGTAGTTTGAATGGAGTCAGAAAGGTACACAATAATGTTGAGTTCAGTCTTCGGGACATTGCGGCAGAAAAGCATAACAAATATGTAAATATTCAAAAGAGGGACCCTGTATAATCGTATTAACCTCGAAACTTATTTATTAGAGGTCATGATGAAAATTAAGGAAACGTTTCTTATACCTATCGAGCACGACAAATTTACAGGGTGTAAAAAGGTTTTTTTCACACTCTCCCAAAAATTTTCTCTACATTATTCATTGGCAACCTTTAAAAAAATCAGATTCGAGATGAATACGATTCTACGGGCCCTTTGTTGAGTTACATATTCGCAAAACTTTCTGCCTCAATAATTCGCAATATCAAACCCGACATCATTGATAGTGTACTTTTCTTACTCAATTCAAATCACTAATTCTCTCAATATGGCGTGAAATGAAATGAAACAATCATTTTTTCATAACACTGAAACTGGACTGATTTAGATTTTTCCTTGAGACTATTATCATTAACCAATAGCAATTATTATCCTATGACATTAGGTTTTATGTTATGTCATCTAGTTTCAAATTGATTTTATCTGATATGTTTTCTCGCCAACTAAATCCATTTGGAGAGATATAAAAATGTTGTCGCCGTATTACACTGTATCAGATTACACATTTTGGTAACACCTATATGACGTGACAAATCAACACTATCAGTGCAATAAGATATTCATTGTTTGCAGTATTCATTCATAATCGTAAAACTGCCAATTTGCGCAAATAATAATTCGTGACGATCGGAATTCCTATAGTGTTACATGAGTTGGAAACTGTCATGAGACATCCAACTGAGGGTGAGCTATTCCTTACATATTAATTGCTTGGATGAATGGAGTCTGAATGGTTTGATTCTAGGATAATTTTTATCATCTGGCTGTCAGTCCTCACAAACGGCAATCAGCATAAGTTGAAACTTGTACGGACTAAGGATAACGGGGTCTTATATTTTCATGTGAAGTATCTTCGCCCGATCATTGATTCAAATCAAGTAATGAATTGGTTGGCCGAAGATTCACGCATTCTTCTTAATGAATGATATTTGTTAATGCTTTATTTAAGCCTCGATAGGAATATTCATAGATAGATAGATAGATCTTTATTGAAATAGGATATCCTAATATACATATAAGCTAAAAAGTATAAATTATCGAAAAGAAGGAAAGGTATGTGGTACATATTGGAATTATTTGAAATATATGACAAACAATAGAAGAATACATTACAAAGTTGATCAATACGATTAACATAACAATATCTCAAGGGAAAATTGTAGTTACAGGTAACAAACACATAATACATATCATATTTGTACAAATTTCTTCAGTTCGTTTTTGAACATGATTAGAGATGGGCTATTTTTAATTACATTTGGCAACTTGTTGAATCGATCAAAACCCTTGAAAAACAAAGAATTCATGGTGTTTGTGTGATTTGTTCTGTGTATATATAAATCCTTATTATTTCGGGTGAAGTGGTGGTGAATATCATGATGAAAGACAATGTACTGTTCAAAATAAGAGGGTCCTAAATTATTCAATATTTGGTCTATTTCCGCTACCAAGGCCAGTCACCGACGACGGTGAGCACACTTCCCCCAACCGGAAAATTTGCCGAACCCTCTGGTACTCCAACCAGAGGTAGGAATACGAGCCCAACATCCATGGACTCGGAACCGCCGGCTTTACGTCCCCTTCGAAGGACGGCATATCCCCAATATATCTTTTGCTCATTGATATATTGCCTGCGAGCTATGATATACTATTTGAATGCAGTTGGGGCTTTCGACGCGGTCTTTCCCTGCATGAAGTCACCCATCCAAGTACTAACCGCGTTCGGAGCTGCTTAACTTCAGATATCGAATGACTGTCAGTCAACCTGAAGACCTGGGCCGTGCCCTAGTTGAATCATTATCTAAGATGGTGTTTTCAATATTTATACAACATAACTTGGAGTTGCAGGCCTCGGAAAACTCGTCTCACAAATGACGCAGTTGGGAAAATTGATGATCTTGTCTTTGAAGTTATTGATAGTAGAAATTATCATTGTTTGCTGTGATTATTGAGCTTTTGCAAGCTGCACGATTTGGTTCATCATGATCATCGACTCAAGTCGTTTCTGTGCTAGTTAAAGTTGAGTAATTGACCAATACTCGATCCCGAATCGGCGCGGGTTCAAATCCCCCTTCGAAGAAACTTTTTCAAACAAGGATTTTTCAATTTATTCTGTTTCTCCCTGTCAAACGCTTTTTTTTAACCTTGATGGGACTCAAGGTCCTTATACGTTGGTATATCTTGTGGCATCAGCGTATAAATTATGTTGTGTTTTCATACATTGTTCAGTTAATTTTGGAACTGCTTTCAAATGCATAACGTTTAATAGTAGATTACAAATTAAGGGAAAATAATGCATCTCCTTCCACGTATAGTTTGATATGCCTAACGAAGCGGAGGAAATTAATCTACTACCTTTGAGCTCGTCATTTTTGAATTGTTCTAAAAATTATAATGCGTGCATATCAAGATTCATAAAACCCTGGTGCGTTGACTTATACCTGAAAAATCGTAAGTTCAAATTATCGATATCTCGCATTCTTGGTTTTGAACAATTTCACCGAAAGAAATCCCTTCGAGAGATTGCGAATAGAGGCCAACTTTATGAATGTGGTAACGTAACGTCACATTTCCGACGGCACTTTTGTAAGTTATAGGCATTTGAAAATATGTGCCTGAAAAAAGTTTTATTCCATGATTTTAAATTATCGTTTTTGAATCATTTTTTACTGGGCACGTAACAACCATTGTCACTAATGTTAGAAAAAATATGTTACACTGGAAGATTCTGGGAAACAATCAGTAAATCACACAAATTTAACTACCCAATCAAGAGAAAAGTCATTCAAGGTGAAGTTTGTTTTCTTCATCGTCAGAAAAATTTCGCGTTCTATTATCAACTGACATCAGTTCTGGGATTTTCGAAACTATGTTTTTTTTTCGAAATATGCGTTGAAACTGTCATACATTTTCTAACACTAAAATTTATACATCGTAAGTTTTTCGGGCTTGAGGGCCGTGTCCTGGAATTTTGAGTTCCGGAGCTTTTGGCTGCATCGGCGGCAGCCATCTTCAGCGGCGTGGTGTTAGTAGCACCAAGTAAGTAGTACTAAGACCACGCCGCTGAAGATGGCTGTCGTAGATGCAGCCGAACTCAATATTCCAGGACACGGCCCTCAAGCTCGAAAACTTGCGATGTATCCGGCCGTGAAAGCCTACATTCTTTCACTAAAATTCATTTTACCTGCGGTACCACTTAATATATAATTGAGACGGATGGTAGATTCGGCAATATTAACATCACAAAACAATGCAAAATGCTTCCTTATAAAAGTAACTAGAGGTAAAAAATTTACTCAACAGTAGCACTAGTAATGATAGCAATATTTTACAACGTAAAATGAAACGAACAAAACTAATTGGAATAGAATTGAATATTGAATTTCTGGAATCCATTTTTTCGATTTTCTCTCTCCTAGGACCGCTTGTACAATCTTCGATTAAACTTCAGATTGACGATAAAACTTTGACATATTTCACAAGCATTTTCTCTCAGATTCTGTTTCTTTATCGCCACTTGACGATAAATCGTAGATTGTACAACCGGCCCCTAGAAATGAAAAGGAAAAAGCTTCAGTTCTTATAATATCTTAGTTACGTATATACGTAACTGACAAAATAGTCACTCAATTTTGTATATTTTTAATATCGCACTTACGTATCGAGGCAAATATGCCAATATGCCCAAAAATCAGGTATTATAAGAACTTGAAGCCTTTTTTTTAATTCTATGGCAGGGGAAACCTCCTCGATACATATCCAAACAATATTGAGTTTATCGGAACTTCCAAACGCATTCAAATATCAAATACTTCATTCAAATCGAAGTTTCAAACTGCCAAAATTGTCTGTGAGGGGTTAGCTGTCGCTTGATTGGAATTGCAGCTTTAAAAAATAGCATTTGTACCACCTACCGTCAAAAAATGTAAGTTCTCGCTTCAATTTCTCAGATCGAGAGGAATTGACTGAACAAAAGCATATCAGTCAACATTCCAGAGTTTTTATGCATCGCGGTGCATACATATAAGAACAAATGCAGAATGTTGTCATACTATCTACGGTTATAACAAAATATGAAGTAAATATGCGTTGTCATCATCAAGCAGACAACGATTTGTTGCTATAACATTTTTGTTAATATAGCTATTAATAATAATTATTTGTATATTGAATAGGAAAAAAATATCTCATAAGAGATTTTTGGGCTCTAAAAAAAAACGAGAGAAGTCCAAATATTTCGATGACTTTGCCTTCCGCTAAAAGTTTTTTTTGGATGAATAGGATAATACTACTGGCAATGTACAAAGACTATACCAAATTATCGATAACTGGAGAATCGCAGGCTGTCTTCAGATTAATATCTGAGTCGACTAAACCATCAAAAACTTAGGAGGATTCATCAACAGTAATTTTCACTTTAACTTCAACTTCCACTTCACCTCAACTCTGTAATTTTTACCAAGGAAATGTTGATATCTTGTGCAGATATTTCTTCAGAAATTACGCAACCACATCAATCATGAACGTGATTGGACAAAAAGGAAGTTGTTGGCTTTTACTATTGGTTGTTCCCAAAGTTCTAGTTTTATTGTCATTCGTTCTGTAATTGGCACAAGCGCAAAAGCAACTAAAACTTTCACTTCGAAGAGATGGATTTTATGAAGTTGAAGTGAAAATGAAAATGCTGGTACACAAAATGGTCTAGTGAAAACGTGAGGTTCATCTTTTATAGTGGAAGTGAAAATAACTGTTGCGTAAATCCACCTTGAGTAAAATTCACACCTATAAACTGTTACTCATTTTGCGTACTCTCGTTTCGAAATCGTTGTTTTCGATTTGCGGCGCCTCTCCGAAATAGATTATTGTTGGGAATGATGCGTCGTATCGCAATTATAAATAAAATAATTCAGCGTTGTTCTGCGTCTGAAAATGTACCAGACGATGGTCACGTATGCAGAATTACTGCATTCTACATTGTTTACGTGCTTAGTGCAGGGAAATACTTGTGTGTCCAGGGACGTGTTTGTCCTGCGAGAACAGATCTGACAACTTGAAAACATGAAAACATGAGTTTTTTTTCATTCGAGTATAACTCGCTATAAGCGGTAAATTCGGCGATTTCTGTTTTTTGTACAGGGTGGTCCAAATCAATATGTCAAATAGAAGTCATTAGATTCCTCGCATCTATGAATAATCAAATATACCCATTGTATGTTATCCAATTTTTTACTTGTCGAGATAGAAATTTCAAACGTTTTCATCGAGAGTTTTCGGTTAGATCGATTTAATTTTCCATTTTTTCACTTGCTCTTTCAGGAATTTTTATTCGTTAACGTGATCCTTATTTTTTTCCACTCATGAAATAACCACCTCCCTAGCATTAATGTAATTGTGTGCCTAGTTTACTCTGACCGAAAGTGAAAAATTTCCGCTTTAGGCTGGATTAAGACAGATCCGAAATCTGATCGTACGATGATCCGATAGCTTTCTGATTGGTCCAAATTTAAATTTAGACCAATCAGAAAGCTATCTGATCGTCGTCCGATCGGATTTCGGATCTGTCTGAATCCAGCCTTAGTCTGGCAGCGTTGATTTTTACACCCTAAATTCATAACCCGACTATTTGGGTGATTTTGAAAACTTCGTAAAACTCTTAGTTTTCATAATAACACAAAAGAGTGGTACTTAATAGGCTATCATTCGCTGAAATTGGTTTTCCAGAGTACTGGGGTGACTAAGTTAATTATTTGATTTCAAATATTATTAGTATTGCCATTCTGTCATTCTTAAGGCTTATTCAGATAAAAAAAAATACCTCAAACGAACCAAAAAAACTAAAAATTATCGAAATCATCACCCAATAAAGTTCATGGCACTGGTACAGAGAAGATGAAATATATAGATAATAATGAGAAATGAGAAAAATTCAATACCAACTTAATAGTTTAGAACTAAATTTCTAATGATGCCCAACCTGCCCTTTCCTAGGTACAGGCTTGAATGTGGTGCAACGTGTATGGTTTTTTTGAAAATAACTAGCCGAATAATTCAGAAACTATTGATTAGCTGCGATAACCAGACAAAATACCGCTACACGACCTGATTTCACAATTCAACAATTGTATTCATTCAACTGCTTTGCACTCAATTCCAACTGTAATTCTGTTTGGAATCCATCTTTGGCCACACTCTTTTTTACCCAAGACTTACGGATGTTTCTTTTCGAATAATTAGAAGGCAGGAATTGATTTTTACCCACGTGATTATATTCTAACAAAAAAGATTCCTAAATAATTATATTATCAACCCTAATACAAAGTCTATCGGAGCAAAAACTGAACCTTGTGGAACTCACGATCTCATAGGCAAACATATTGAATTCGTCACTAGTTCTAATATTTCTCCCAATCAATTGCCAAATACTATCGATCTTCAGCTACATGAATTTATACGTTTTCCACAAAAATGCATTCTAAATTCAGCGGCGTAGGACGGTTTAAACGCCGGGTGTTGATCTGAGTGTATTCGAATATTTTAAGGTGCCAAATATTTGGCAAAGGTACAGGAGTACATGAGATTATGCATTTCGCATGCAACTGTTGAACCATATTCGTCATCAGTAATTTTATACATCCATTTCAGAGTTGGCCTCAGCCCAAAACGATTTTCATTGTGAATTCAGTTTCGGGCAATTTACGGGAAATAAGTAGTGGTTCAACAGAACTTATATTTTGCTGTTAGTTTTTTTGTTTGTGATAACTGTTTCATTTGAAAACATGCAAA